>CM042259.1:37350060-37552560 GCA_023566225.1 Romanogobio albipinnatus | reverse complement strand
AGCAATAAGAACGTTTTTATCTTTTACTCAGTATGTCATTCTACATGTTTCAATGAAATCCACCAGTTATTTTATTTTAAAGGAGTTGTTCTTGTTTTCTAGCATGTCAAAGATTCTGAAGTGTGCTGGAAATGAAGATATCATCACGCTCAGGGCAGAAGACAATGCAGACTCTTTGGCGCTTGTCTTTGAAACACTCAGTGAGTATATAAAACTTAATTATGCATTTGAAAACTGGGAATAATAGATATAGCGCACTCAATAAAAACAAGCCATGAGTTATACTAGAAAGAGCCAGTGCTGAACTCCGAATGTGTTTTTAGATCAGGAGAAAGTGTCCGACTATGAGATGAAACTGATGGATCTGGATGTGGAGCAGCTTGGCATTCCAGTAAGACTTTTTACTAAACATGATTGAAAGGCTGATATGATTGTGCATGTTTTGACTTTCTACAATGTCCTCTTCACCTCAGGAGCAGGAATACAGCTGTGTGGTGAAGATGCCCTCTGGTGAATTCGCCCGAATCTGCAGGGATCTGTCGCAGATCGGCGATGCTGTCATGATCTCGTGCGCTAAGGATGGCGTGAAGTTCTCTGCCAGTGGAGAGCTGGGTACAGGCAACATTAAGCTTTCACAGACCAGCAATGTCGACAAAGAGGATGAAGCGGTAACTTTCTTTTAACATTGGCTACATAACTAACTAAAGTCAGGTGTGAGTTTGTATGTTTGAGGTTTATTGACAACACGTTTCCTTGCAGGTGACAATTGAGATGAATGAGCCAGTGCAGCTTATTTTTGCA
The DNA here is from genome assembly GCA_023566225.1 of Romanogobio albipinnatus. NCBI lineage: Eukaryota > Metazoa > Chordata > Actinopteri > Cypriniformes > Gobionidae > Romanogobio > Romanogobio albipinnatus. The sequence goes on along the minus strand of CM042259.1, from coordinate 37,551,759 downwards.
TTGAACTACCTGAACTTCTTCACCAAGGCCACTCCTCTGTCCAAGACCGTCACACTCAGCATGTCTGCTGACATCCCTCTAGGTATGAAAAATGCTGATTAAATTACATTTTGAATTGAGACAATTAAAATGATTGTCCTTCTCCCTCCTCCCTGCAGTGGTTGAGTACAAGATTGCAGACATGGGACACGTCAAATACTACCTGGCACCCAAGATCGATGAAGAATCCTCCTAAATCCAAGTAGTCGTCTGTGGGGTTTCATTCTGCATATTAAATATAGTTTGGATAGATGTTTTGGGAAAATGAATTTTACTACTCAGTGTCTGCTGTGGTTTCCAGTTCAATGGATTCACAATTCTGTGACCTGATTGGCAGATATATGGGCGCACTTAAATGATGGTAGTTTGGTCCTTAGCTTTAACAGGCACTGTGGGCTGAATCTAGAGTGCACCATGTACAGACTACGCTTGGGTTCAGTCTTATTTTCTCAATCTTGATCCCTCTTGACTCCATTTCGGGTTTTTGTCCAACTGCTCATTGTAATGTATAGATAATTGTCTGTAAATATGCTAATTGGACACCGTTCATCCAGTCAACCATTTAATAAAACTTTTTGTAATGATGATTTGTGTGTTTCTCCAGTCACAAGCTGCTTTATATTTGATATTATTTATTCAAAGGATTAAAAGGGATTTAAGGAAATAAGAATCGGCGTCACTGCTCCCATCACACGCTGCGTGTCATGTAGGGCACCAAGTGCTGAGGGGGCATCGCAAGAAAATGCTCTCCACCACAGGAGAGAGCACACTTGAAATTTCATAAATGTTAAAAAGTTTGCATCACTTGATATTACTGTTGGTTGCGGAATGTTTTTATCAGAGAACTTGTCAAATATTACATGTTGAGCTACTTGCATCATACTACACACTTTCACTGCTATAACTAAAGTGTCCTGTTGGAATTTGCACTAACAGCAAGTGCTTTCTTTGATTTGATTGGCCATCTCGACGAGCGTTGTTAGACCTCTGAGGGCTGAAGCAGGCCAACCTAAAATTGTAACATTACTTTTGTCATCTAGCAACAAACGGAGCGGTGTGTAATGTACAGCAGAGCACCATCAAGAATGTCGTATTGGCAATTGGGCCATTTCTAATTATTTGGCAGGACTTGCCCCCCTCAATGTCTATGGTGGTTACAGCTCTGTTCTTAAAGATGGTTCACCCAAAAATGAAACTTCTGTCATTTACTCACCCTCAAGTTGTTCCAAACTTGTATGAGTTTCTTTGTTCTGCTGAACACAAAATATATTTTGAAGAATGTTTGCAACAAAGCAGATAGAGCAACCATTGACTACCATAGTATTTTTTTCCCCTACTATCTGCTTTGTTGCAAACATTCTTCAAAATATATTTTGTGTTCAGCAGAACAAAGAAACTCATACAAGTTTGGAACAACTTGGTGAGTAAATTACAGAATTGTAATTTTTGGGTGAACTATCCCTTTAATTACTCATCCTCCTGTCTTTCCAAACTAAAGCCTGCAGCACTCATAGACAGTAAAAGAAATGGACAGAGCGACACCATAGACTTAAACGGAGATAATTATCAGGTAGAAGCACTCACTTCCTGATGGCTGTGCGTACTGCGCAGACTAGTGATGTGTAAAATAAATTAAAAAAATAAATACAATAAATAATAAGTTGTTATTATTATAATTATTTGCCTATTGTTGCTTTTAGGCTACATGCATTTAGAAGAAGAAAAGGGAACAAAGAAATTAACCCTCTACTGCATAGCGTTGCTCTCAGGCAACGGAAAGTGTTTTTAAGTTTAATTTCCAGTACATGTTTCTTTAAATAATTGCAACCAATCAAAATGGTCAAATGATTGCTATAGAATGGTCCAATAAGGTGTGGGAGTCACTATCAAGCATCATTTGAAGGCGGGGCTTCCTTTTCTGACATGTGGTCACATGAGCACATGGTGTGAGAAGAAGGGAAGATTATTTGCTTCAGTAATCTTATTTACAATGACATGAACTGTAAATAAAAAATATATGTATGTGCATGAAGGTGTAGAGAAGTTGTTTGTCAAGTTTTATTAACTTTTTTTTAATTTAGCATGTTTAGAAATTCAGTTTTTCTTCTTGTTGCCTCAGGGCAACGTTATGCGATAAGGGGTACTTTTTATGGAGGTCTTTGCTGACAATGTGTTTGGATGTTATCACACATCATTACATGTTATTTGTGCACAATATGGTAAAATAATAATAATAATAATAATTAAATTGTACTTTTACAGGCTAGTGTTCAGTGCAATAGCAATGCTAATGGTAGATATGTGTCTTTCTTGAAGGCCAAAATCAGTGTTTTTGCTTTTTCTGCACTGATGTTTACAGGAAAATGGACGCAGGGACATTTTATGGTAGAAAGGAGCTATCAGTCAGAATCATACCCAACAATGGATTTATTAGTGAGGACAGTGAGCTTGAGGAAAGTGACAGTGATGAAGAATGGACCCCAGAAAGAGGTTTGAGATTTGTTACATTATTTTTAAAAGGAAAATTACCACTGTTTGATGTGTGTAAATGGACCAAATACTACAATTAAATATTTGAAACCCATTATTAATTGAAAAGAGTGCCAGTTCCCTCTTGATTTCCCTAATAAACATTGAGACAATATTACATTTTTCTCTGTGATTTACTACCTATACTGCATAGCGTTGCCCTGAGGCAACAAAATAAAATCTGCTAAGGGGGTGGGTTTTTAAAAAAAAAATTTTTTGTTTGTTAATCTGTTATCTTAAATCTTCAAGAAAATAAGATTTTTTTTTTTTTTTTATGCAAAAACATAATTCATGCATTAGAGGGTTAAAAGTCAGTCATAATACACAATGCCAGGTTTATTAGGCAATAATAATTAAGTTCTAAGATTATTACAGTTAAACAAGATTTTGATGCACATAATTCATATTAAATCGTATTCGGCCACCCGTTTATAGAGAATCACTGCAGTTATAATTTGATGAATAATACACAATAAAACAAGATTCGTTAACACGTAGGCTACCTGGGAGTTTGCTGTTCTTCTTCTAAAATGAATCCGTGAGTAAAGTTTTCACAAACCCCTGCGCACGGATTATGAATTTGAGGGAACAGATTTAAAAACCGAGGGTACGGTTTGCAAAATCTGAACGCACGGAATGGAAATTCATGGGTATGGTTTATTAATCCGTGGGCACGATTTGTTAAACCGAGGGAACAGTTTAAGAAATCGTGTTCACGGTTTATAAACTGCAAAACCGTCTGCACAGATTGTTTGTTTTTCTCCTATAGGTGACCTGCCGGGCTCCATAATACGCTTGAACCTAATGCTGTTAAACTGAATAAACAACTTTTTTTCTTAAATATCCACATAAACTACAAATGGTTCGTCACTATAGCAACAGAGTAGAGCCCCGTTAATAGGCTATACACAGACATAATGAATTGTTCTGCATCTGCAAGAGTGGGCAGGCTTTTGATATTGGGCCTCAACTTCCTGCTCTCCACTGCGCAGACTCCGGTCCCGAGGTCACTACTGCGCAGACTCGGCCCCAAATTTGCGCAATATGTCAGCATCATATTTGGACCTCCGGAGGCTTCACTTTTCTTCAGCGGAAGAGAATGAAGTTGCGTCATCCATATTTTTTTACGTCTATGTTCCAAACCCGTTAGACCTTCGTTCATCTTCAGAACACAAAGTAAGATATGTTTGATGAAATCAGAGATTTCTGACCCCACATAGAAACACATCGGCCACTGAGGCCCAGAAAGGTAGGAAAGACATTGTTAAAATAGTCCATTTGACTACAATGGTTCAACCTTAATCTTATGAAGCGACGAGAATACTTTTTGTGTGCAAAAAACATTATTCAACAAAGTCTTCTGTTCCGTGACTGTCTCCTATGCGATTCATGTTGGGTTATTCACAGTGCAGCATTTCTGAGTGAGTTCTACAGCAGAACAGTGGCTCACTGGCTGAGGACCACATACATGAGTTGTGATGCTTACGTGAATCGCGTAGGAGTGTCAAGGAAGAGACTGTTGAATAAAGTTGTTATTTTTGTTTGTTTTCTGCGCACAAAAATAATTCTTGTTGCTTCATAACGTATTCACATGGACTATTTTATCGATTTCTTTACTACCTTTCAGGGCCTTGAAAAGTGGTTGTTGCACTCTAAAAAATGCCAGGTTGTTTCAATCCATGTTTGGGTCAAATATGGAAAAATTGGGTTTAAAAAAATAAATAAAAAAAGTTGGGTTTGTCCATATTCGACCCGAACATGGGTTGAAACAACCCAACATTTTTGAGAGAGTTTGTTGCTGTCTGAGGGGTCAGAAAGCTTGCATTTCACTTTACATTACTTTTACATTACATTTCACATCATTACTTTGTGTTCCGAAGATGAATGAAGGTTAGGTTTGGAACGACATGAGGGTGAGATTAATGACAGAATGTAATGTTTTGGGGGAACTAATAACCCTATGTAATATGAGAATGGAGAATGATGAATTAGCCTACTGTTTGGAACGATTTGAAACTCTGGCCACTAGAGGGAGCCAGAGTAACATTTACTGCAGTGTTATGTTTGGACTAGCTTTATAAAAACACTAGCCTTTTCATAATGCTAATTATTGACTGTAAAAGGGGAATTTGCACTTGTCCATTGTAAATGTCATTGTAATAGCGTTTAAGAAAATGCTCATGGGAATAGATGATTAAGAGAAACATTTCCATTTGTAAGTCAAAAGGCGTTAGATCAGTAGTGCACTGATCAGTAGGGCACTGATCAGGGAGTCTCAATCTCAGAATCCTTCCAGTACACTGAAATGTTTGCTCCCTAAAAAGTCCCACAATGCACTGCAAAACCCAGGGTGCATCGATGCTTCCTTAACGGAAGTTCTGAAGCGTGAAACTCCAACTCACTACACATAATGACCGATAACGACACGTGAGATATGTTTTTAAAAACAAACCATTATTTTATTATATGTCAGCATAACCATACATCATTAGACAGGTAATGAAAGTTAACATTTTATAATTTATTTACGGCTGAAATTTTGCACGTATATGTAGCAATAAAACATTTTGGACTGGCCGGAAATTAAATTGTACGGTGACGCATTGCTGCCAAATACATATTTTTCCCCACTCAATTATGTCGTAATAACGAGATCTTATGTCGTTACATAAGTCGTTAAATAAATATTACATGTTGAGCTACTTGCATCATACTACACACTTTCACTGCTATAACTAAAGTGTCCTGTTGAAATTTGCACTAACAGCAAGTGCTTTCTTTGATTTGATTGGCCATCTCGACGAGCGTTGTTAGACCTCTGAGGGCTGAAGCAGGCCAACCTAAAATTGTAACATTACTTTTGTCATCTAGCAACAAACGGAGCGGTGTGTAATGTACAGCAGAGCACCATCAAGAATGTCGTATTGGCAATTGGGCCATTTCTAATTATTTGGCAGGACTTGCCCCCCTCAATGTCTATGGTGGTTACAGCTCTGTTCTTAAAGATGGTTCACCCAAAAATGAAACTTCTGTCATTTACTCACCCTCAAGTTGTTCCAAACTTGTATGAGTTTCTTTGTTCTGCTGAACACAAAAAGATATGTGGAAGAATGTTTGTAACCAAGCAGATAGAGCAACCATTGACTACCATAGTAGGGGAAAAAAATACTATGGTAGTCAATGGTTGCTCTATTTGCTTTGTTACAAACATTCTTCAACATATATTTTGTGTTCAGCAGAACAAAGAAACTCATATAAGTTTGGAACAACTTGGTGAGTAAATTACAGAATTGTAATTTTTGGGTGAACTATCCCTTTAATTACTCATCCTCCTGTCTTTCCAAACCAAAGCCTGCAGCACTCATAGACAGTAAAAGAAATGGACAGAGCGACCCCATAGACTTCAACGGAGATAATTATCAGGTAGAAGCACTCACTTCCTGATGCCTGCGCGTACTGCGCAGACTAGTGATGTGTAAAATACATTTAAAAAATAAATACAATAAATAATAAGTTGTTATTATTATTATAATTATTTGCCTATTGTTGCTTTTAGGCTACATGCATTTAGAAGAAGAAAAGGGAACAAAGAAATTAAAAGTCAGTCATAATACACAATGCCAGGTTTATTACGCAATAATAATTAAGTTCTAAGATTATTACAGTTAAACAAGATTTTGACGCACATACTTCGTATTAAATCGTTGTATTCCGCCACCTGTTTATAGAGAATCACTGCAGTTATAATTTGATGAATAATACACAATAAAACAAGATTCGTTAACACGTAGGCTACCTGGGAGTTTGCTGTTCTTCTAAAATGAATCCGTGAGTAAAGTTTTCACAAACCCCTGCGCACGGATTGGAAATTCATGGGTATGGTTTATTAATCCGTGGGCACGATTTGTTAAACCGAGGGAACAGTTTAAGAAATCATGTTCACGGTTTATAAACTGCAAAACCGTCTGCACAGATTGTTTGTTCTCTTACGAGAGGTTCTCTCGTATTGCGTAAGTTCCTTACGCTAAGGGAAAGTATTCTTTCTTCGAGATTTCTGAAAAACCCAAAATTATCCTTAATTTTGTAACATTGTCAACGCAGTGCGGCAGACCATAGCAGGCTATTCCAGCGTGCTATTGGCTGCTCTGCTGGCAACTGCAGCAGCCTATCGGTGAGCCCGCGTGACGTGGCGACCAATGAGGGCGCTTCGCGCCCACCTGGCTTCATTTGCCTACAGGTGGGGCGTGGCCACATGTATATAAGCAGGGCTCACGGGCTGCATATTCGATTTTCTTTTCTTCAGCGAAGCCCTTCGCATCGCTGGATCTGGAACCCGCCGCCGTGACCGCGCAGACAAGCAAGCAGAGGACAGCGCCTGAGGAAGCCGGCAGCATCGCGCCACCTTCAGCCATCCGTGCCTGCTCTGCTACCCGGCAGCCCATATCCTTAACGCTCAAGTGTTGTCGCCGCTGCGTCACACTTTTCACAAAAAGAGCCGAGCGTATGATGCAAAATGTCTCGTTCCACCTGCGGCTCGTGTCACACGCAGCTCAGCTCCGGGGACCGCCATGTGATCTGCGCTCTCTGCCTGGGCCGTGATCACGCCGCCGCCGCACTTCTCGCCGGCGGATGCCAGGAGTGCGAAGAACTGACGATGTCGACCCTGCGGGCTCGACTCGTCCTGTTCGACGATGATATCCCTCCAGTCCCTGCTACGCCGCGCAGAAAGAAGCGCCGCTCGCAGCGGACTCCGGAGTTCGCCGAGAGAAGCTCGCCGGAACCTTTCCCGCCCGCTTCACTCTCGCCTTCCCCGCCCCCACCCCAGGCCGCCATTTCTGTTGCCGCCTCCGGGGATGAGGCGGATGCGGCCGCTGAACGCGCCGACAGCTGCTTCATCATGGCTTCCGACAGCGAGGACTGGTCTTCCGCGACCTCTTCAGTCCGGGGCTCCGGACGCTCTCGAGCGGGTGAGGACGCCGAACTTTTGCGCCTTCTCGCCCGGGCTGTCGAGCAGCTAGGCCTCGAATGGGCCCCGCCCAAGGTGGCAGCGCCGAACCGACTTGACGGATGCTTCCTAAACAGTCGCCGCCGTGCGCCCACCTCCAGGACTGCACCCTTTCTGCCAGAGCTTCACGAGGAGCTCGCAAAGTCCTGGAACGCGCCATTCTCCGCGAGGGTCTCGTCTCAGGCTTCTTCGACGCTCTCACAAGTTGACGGTGCGGCTGAGAAAGGCTACAACGCTATCCCTCCGGTGGAAGAGGCGGTCGCAGCGCACCTTTGCCCGCCTTCCGGTTGGCGCTCAAAGGCTGCCCTCCCGTCTAAGGCCTGCAGAGTGACGTCATCGCTGATCGGCCGCGCTTTCGCTGCCTCCGGTCAAGCTGCGTCTGCTCTGCACTCTATGGCCCTGCTGCAAATCCTCCAAGCTAATCTCCTCCGCGACCTGGACGAGAAAAGCTGTGACGCTGAGTTAATCACGGATTTGCGAAGCGCGACGGATCTCTCCCTTCGCGCCACCAAGACCGCAGCACAGGCCCTCGGACGCTCTATGGCCTCCCTCACAGTAGCTGAGCGCCACCTCTGGCTCACGCTCGCGGACATGCGAGAAACAGAGCGCGCGGCCTTCCTAAATGCCCCGCTCTCTCCGTCTGGGCTCTTCGGACCAGCGGTCAAGGGGATCGTCGACCGTTTCTCCGAAGTGCAGAAAACGACGCAGGCCATGAACCTTTTCCTGCCTCGACGACCCGGCCCTAGCAATAGCTCTGTTGCTCGCCGTCCTCGTGACCAGCCAGCAACGAGCTCCGCGCAGCGCCCAGCGCGGCCCCCTTCGTCTCAGCGAAGACCGAGCGGCCGCCCCAGATCGTGCTCTTCCAGCCGTGGTAAGCCGCCTCCACCTAGGCCCCCGGCCTAGGATCGCGCTGAAGCCCGAGCCTCCAAAGTCCTCCTAGCCAGAGGCAAGAAACGACGGTTAAGTCCCGCCGCGGCCGGACCACCGTCAAAACTCTCTTTCCTGTCAGCCCCCACCACTGTGGCTGCTGCAGATGGATTTCACGCAGCCAACGAGCCGGCAAAAACGCCTTCTCGCCTGTCAATAACCGCCGTTTTTACGGCGAACCAGAGAAATCACAAAAGTTGCATTATTTCTGGTTGCACGGCTCACGCCGTATGTGTTTCAAATGCAGTAAATGTGCCCACTTTTCTGTGTTCACCCCTGCACACAAGCACTATAAACCCCGTGTCCCCCACTCACATAAAGCGGCCACCGGCCGCTCGAGTGCTAGAGTTAGGTCACGTGTCCGCTTGTTTGCGTCCACGACTAACCACCACACGCGCTGTCACACAGCCACTCTTAACCGGTCATGTTCCACGCGTAAGAGTTGTGCCCGCTCAAACGCGCTCACACATTTTCGCGAACATTATGCCTCAGGCGCCATGCGCCGCGCCACACACCATTTGTTTTCCGCCCAGGGTGGCCGGAGAGATGAGTGTAGGGCCGCACACAAGCCACTCCCCGCTCGAAGCGGCAGAGATGCAGTGTGTAGGGCGGCCAGCCATCGCGAGTGATCGGCTGGCCCACAGCACAGAGAGCGCGCGCACTGCGCCCGCCCCTCCTATACAGGCCGTCAAACCCGCGAAGCGCGGCGTTTCGAGCCCGGAGGCCGTTCTATCCCGTGTGGCGCACGCGAGAGCGTGGGAAGCCATTCCAGGTGTATCAGAATGGGTGCTGAAAACAGTGAAGCACGGCTACACTCTGCAGTTCGCTCGCCGCCCTCCGCGCTTCTGTGCGCGTACAGAGACGAGAGTGAGCGAGGAAGTAGCACATCTACTTCGAGCAGAAATAGCCACGCTGCTGTGCAAAGGGGCTATAGAACCGGTTCCCCATTCTATGAGCGAGTCAGGCTTTTACAGCCGGTATTTTCTCGTGCCAAAAAGGGATGGGTCGCTCAGACCGATTCTGGATCTGAGGCGTCTGAACAAAGCTCTTATGAAAAGATCGTTCAAGATGCTCACGACCAAGCAGATCCTCGCGCATATTCGCCCGAGAGACTGGCTAATCTCCCTAGATTTGAAAGATGCATATTTTCAAATCAAGATAACGCCGCGTCACAGGCCATTCTTACGATTCGCCTTCGACGGCCAGGCTTATCAATACACCGTCCTTCCGTTCGGCCTGTCACTAGCACCCCGTACATTTACGAAGTGCATGGACGCGGCCCGCGCTCCTCTGAGAAATCGAGGGATGCGAGTATTGAACTATCTGGACGATTGGCTCATCCTGGCGCAGTCGGAGGCCGAGCTCCTCGCCCACAGGGCAATGCTGCTCAGCCATCTGGACAGCCTAGGGCTCACGGTCAATTGGACCAAGAGCTCATTAGTGCCCACGCAATCAACCTCATTTCTGGGTTTGAATCTGGACACTGTGGCAATGTCAGCCCGCCTGTCACCCCAACGCGCGCGCCAAGTTCGGCGCATGGCTGCGTACTTCCGGCCGGGCAAAATCGCACCTCTCAAGCTTTTTCAGAGGATGCTGGGACGTATGGCCTCAGCTGCAGCTGTGCTCCAGCTGGGCTTAATGCGCATGCGCCCGCTGCAATGCTGGTTAAACGCCCGAGTGCCTCACAGAGCCTGGGCGTCCGGAGGCTTCAGGATCAGAGTGACTCAGGGCTGCGTGTCAGCCCTAGAGCCCTGGTTAGTAGCCGACTGGTACCAGAGGGGAGTGACGATGGGAGCCATCTCACACCGCAAGGTCATCTCGACGGACGCCTCCACCACGGGTTGGGGCGCCGTTTTCGAGGGCAGATCAGCCTCGGGCCTTTGGTCGAGCGAGGAAAAACTCCTACACATAAACTGTTTGGAGATGATAGCGGTAGAGAACGCGCTCAGGCAGTTTCTTCCGCTTATACGAGGACACCACGTGTTAGTCCGGTCGGACAATACCACAGTGGTGTCCTACGTGAACCGGCAGGGCGGTGTCAGGTCCAGATGTCTGGGCAATCTGACAGAACGCCTGCTCGTGTGGGCACACAGCTCGCTGCGCTCGCTGAGAGCTGCGCACGTGCCGGGCCACCTCAATGTGGGCCCGGACAAGCTGTCCAGGGGCCTCATTCTCCCAGGAGAATGGTCCCTGCACCCCCAGACAGTCCAGCTGGTATGGCGCCTGTTCGGCAGAGCGGAGCTCGACCTCTTTGCAACAAAAGAGAACGCCCGCTGCCCGACGTTTCTGTCCAAAAGCGAGGATGCGCTGTCCCAAACTTGGCCCAGCCTCCCGCTGTATGCTTTCCCACCGATTTCCCTATTGCCCCAGGTCATAGCGAAAATCAGGGAAACGCGCCGCCCGGTGCTCCTTATAGCACCGCGCTGGGAGAACCAGATTTGGTACCCAGAGCTGGTGAAGCTGTCGCACTCACCCCCCTGGCCAGTTCCGCTGAGAGCAGACCTTCTCTCTCAAGCAGGAGGGTCAGTTTGGCATCCCCATCCAGAGCGATGGTCTCTGCATGTATGGGTGACCAACGGATACCCGTTGACCTGCCCGAAGGGGTTATGAACACGATTTCACACTCTAGAGCCCCCTCGACGAGGCGGTTATATAGTTCTAAGTGGTCGGTGTTCACTAAGTGGTGTGTTTCAAAGGGATTGGACCCACAGCAATGTGGGGTCCAGCGGGTGCTCTCCTTCCTCCAAGAGCTTTTGGAATTGGGCAGGTCCCCTTCCACGCTCAAAGTGTATGTGGCGGCTATAGCAGCGTTCGCTCAGACGACACTAGGTAGCACGCTAGGAAGGAACGAGCTCATCATCCGTTTCCTCAGAGGAGCCAGACGGATGAATCCCCCGCGGCCCCCGTCGGTTCCTATATGGGATCTGGCCTTGGTCCTAGAGGCCCTGAAGGCTCATCCCTTTGAACCGCTCGAGACTGTGGAACCAAGGTTCCTTTCGCTAAAAACCGCGTTTCTGATATCTCTGGCTTCAGTGAAACGCGTGGGGGATCTACACGCGCTCTCAGTGAGCCCGACGTGTATGGAGTTCGGTCCTAATGACTCTAAGGTCATTCTCAGACCGAGGCATGGTTATGTCCCCAAAGCGATCGGCACTCCCTTCAGGGCGCAGATTATCTCCCTCTCGGCTCTGCCAGCATCCGATGAGGGGGACGGTGGCAATATCCTCTGCCCTGTCAGGGCATTGAGGGTTTATGTCACACGCTCCGCCGCCTTCAGGCGTTCTGAGCAGCTATTTGTTTCGTTTGGTGGGCGCACTAAGGGTCTCGCCTCCTCGAAACAGACCCTGTCCAGGTGGATAGTGGACGCGATTGCAACTGCATACGCTTCCAAACACCTGCAGTGCCCGCTAGGTGTCAGAGCACACTCCACCAGAGGCATGGCCTCTTCGTGGGCTTGGGCCAGAGGGATTTCCATCCACGATATCTGTATGGCGGCAGGCTGGGCCTCCCCGTCTACGTTCGTGAGATTTTACAATCTGGAAGTTCCTGCCTTACAGGCGAAAGTGTTATCAGTTCAATAGGGCTGTTGGTTCTGCCCAGTGGTTCTGCGCAGACATAGCTCACATACTGGTAGTAAGTTCGGTACTAGGCTCATGTGAATTTGAAGGAGACCGGCGGTGCCGTTCCCTCATTTACGAGACGAGCTGTTGTGAGTTTGAAGGTGACCGGCGGTGCCGTTACCTCACTCATATAACAAGATATTGTGAATTTGAAGGCGACCGGCGTTGCCGCTCCCTCATTCATGAGACAAGGTGTGGTGAATTTGAAGGAGACCGGTAGGTGCCGTTCCCTCATTCATGGGACAGGGTGTTGTAACCACCCGTCGTAACCACCCGTCAGTTCGAATGAAGTGTCTGTATATGTGGTGGCCCTTTTTCTTTACCGGCCACCCTGCCCGAGCAGTGTTTTTTCCCCGGTTCCCTGGGATACATATGCTGTATGCGAGGCGCGCACGGCGTTGACAATATGTTCCCGTAGCGTAAGGAACTTACGCAATACGAGAGAACCTCTCGTAAGAGAACGATACTCGGTTACTTAACGTAACCTCGGTTCTCTCTAGAAGAGGGAACGAGTATTGCGTTCCTTGCCGTGCGCCCCGCGGGCTTTTGCGCTTCAGAACTACGAAAACCGAATATGCAGCCCATGAGCCCTGCTTATATACACGTGGCCACGCCCCACCTGTAGGCAAATGAAGCCAGGTGGGCGCGAAGCGCCCTCATTGGTCGCCACGTCACGCGGGCTCACCGATAGGCTGCTGCAGTTGCCAGCAGAGCAGCCAATAGCACGCTGGAATAGCCTGCTATGGTCTGCCAGGCTGCCGCACTGCGTTGACAATGTTACAAAATTAAGGATAATTTTGGGTTTTTCAGAAATCTCGAAGAAAGAATACTTTCCCGTAGCGTAAGGAACTTACGCAATACTCGTTCCCTCTTCTAGAGAGAACCGAGGTTACGTTAAGTAACCGAGTATCGTTTTTCTCCTATAGGTGACCTGCCGGGCTCCATAATACGCTTGAACCTAATGCTGTTAAACTGAATAAACAACTTTTTTTCTTAAATATCCACATAAACTACAAATGGTTCGTCACTATAGCAACAGAGTAGACCCCCGTTAATAGGCTATACACAGACATAATGAATTGTTCTGCATCTGCAAGAGTGGGCAGGCTTTTGATATCGGGCCTCAACTTCCTGCTCTCTACTGCGCAGACTCCGGTCCCGAGGTCACTACTGCGCAGACTCGGCCCCAAATTTGCGCAAGATGTCAGCATCATATTTGGACCTCTGGAGGCTTCACTTTTCTTCAGCGGAAGAGAATGAAGTTGCCCCATCCATATTTTTTTACGTCTATGTTCCAAACCCGTTAGACCTTCGTTCATCTTCGGAACACAAAGTAAGATATGTTTGATGAAATCAGAGATTTCTGACCCCACATAGAAACACATCGGCCACTGAGGCCCAGAAAGGTAGGAAAGACATTGTTAAAATAGTCCATTTGACTACAATGGTTCAACCTTAATCTTATGAAGCGACGAGAATACTTTTTGTGTGCAAAAAACATTATTCAACAAAGTCTTCTGTTCCGTGACTGTCTCCTATGCGATTCATGTTGGGTTATTCACAGTGCAGCATTTCTGAGTGAGTTCTACAGCAGAACAGTGGCTCACTGGCTGAGGACCACATACATGAGTTGTGATGCTTACGTGAATCGCGTAGGAGTGTCAAGGAAGAGACTGTTGAATAAAGTTGTTATTTTTGTTCGTTTTCTGCGCACAAAAAGAATTCTTGTTGCTTCATAACGTATTCACATGGACTATTTTATCGATTTCTTTACTACCTTTCAGGGCCTTGAAAAGTGGTTGTTGCACTCTAAAAAATGCCAGGTTGTTTCAATCCATGTTTGGGTCAAATATGGAAAAAAATTGGGTTTAAAAAAATAAATAAAAAAAGTTGGGTTTGTCCATATTCGACCCGAACATGGGAGTGTTTGTTGCTGTCTGAGGGGTCAGAAAGCTTGCATTTCACTTTACATTACTTTTACATTACATTTCACATCATTACTTTGTGTTCCGAAGATGAATGAAGGTTAGGTTTGGAACGACATGAGGGTGAGATTAATGACAGAATGTAATGTTTTGGGGGAACTAATAACCCTATGTAATATGAGAATGGAGAATGATGAATTAGCCTACTGTTTGGAACGATTTGAAACTCTGGCCACTAGAGGGAGCCAGAGTAACATTTACTGCAGTGTTATGTTTGGACTAGCTTTATAAAAACACTAGCCTTTTCATAATGCTAATTATTGACTGTAAAAGGGGAATTTGCACTTGTCCATTGTAAATGTCATTGTAATAGCGTTTAAGAAAATGCTCATGGGAATAGATGATTAAGAGAAACATTTCCATTTGTAAGTCAAAAGGCGTTAGATCAGTAGTGCACTGATCAGTAGGGCACTGATCAGGGAGTCTCAATCTCAGAATCCTTCCAGTACACTGAAATGTTTGCTCCCTAAAAAGTCCCACAATGCACTGCAAAACCCAGGGTGCATCGATGCTTCCTTAACGGAAGTTCTGAAGCGTGAAACTCCAACTCACTACACATAATGACCGATAACGACACGTGAGATATGTTTTTAAAAACAAACCATTATTTTATTATATGTCAGCATAACCATACATCATTAGACAGGTAATGAAAGTTAACATTTTATAATTTATTTACGGCTGAAATTTTGCACGTATATGTAGCAATAAAACATTTTGGACTGGCCGGAAATTAAATTGTACGGTGACGCATTGCTGCCAAATACATATTTTTCCCCACTCAATTATGTCGTAATAACGAGATCTTATGTCGTTACATAAGTCGTTAAATAAATATTACATGTTGAGCTACTTGCATCATACTACACACTTTCACTGCTATAACTAAAGTGTCCTGTTGAAATTTGCACTAACAGCAAGTGCTTTCTTTGATTTGATTGGCCATCTCGACGAGCGTTGTTAGACCTCTGAGGGCTGAAGCAGGCCAACCTAAAATTGTAACATTACTTTTGTCATCTAGCAACAAACGGAGCGGTGTGTAATGTACAGCAGAGCACCATCAAGAATGTCGTATTGGCAATTGGGCCATTTCTAATTATTTGGCAGGACTTGCCCCCCTCAATGTCTATGGTGGTTACAGCTCTGTTCTTAAAGATGGTTCACCCAAAAATGAAACTTCTGTCATTTACTCACCCTCAAGTTGTTCCAAACTTGTATGAGTTTCTTTGTTCTGCTGAACACAAAAAGATATGTGGAAGAATGTTTGTAACCAAGCAGATAGAGCAACCATTGACTACCATAGTAGGGGAAAAAAATACTATGGTAGTCAATGGTTGCTCTATTTGCTTTGTTACAAACATTCTTCAACATATATTTTGTGTTCAGCAGAACAAAGAAACTCATATAAGTTTGGAACAACTTGGTGAGTAAATTACAGAATTGTAATTTTTGGGTGAACTATCCCTTTAATTACTCATCCTCCTGTCTTTCCAAACCAAAGCCTGCAGCACTCATAGACAGTAAAAGAAATGGACAGAGCGACCCCATAGACTTCAACGGAGATAATTATCAGGTAGAAGCACTCACTTCCTGATGCCTGCGCGTACTGCGCAGACTAGTGATGTGTAAAATACATTTAAAAAATAAATACAATAAATAATAAGTTGTTATTATTATTATAATTATTTGCCTATTGTTGCTTTTAGGCTACATGCATTTAGAAGAAGAAAAGGGAACAAAGAAATTAAAAGTCAGTCATAATACACAATGCCAGGTTTATTACGCAATAATAATTAAGTTCTAAGATTATTACAGTTAAACAAGATTTTGACGCACATACTTCGTATTAAATCGTTGTATTCCGCCACCTGTTTATAGAGAATCACTGCAGTTATAATTTGATGAATAATACACAATAAAACAAGATTCGTTAACACGTAGGCTACCTGGGAGTTTGCTGTTCTTCTAAAATGAATCCGTGAGTAAAGTTTTCACAAACCCCTGCGCACGGATTGGAAATTCATGGGTATGGTTTATTAATCCGTGGGCACGATTTGTTAAACCGAGGGAACAGTTTAAGAAATCATGTTCACGGTTTATAAACTGCAAAACCGTCTGCACAGATTGTTTGTTCTCTTACGAGAGGTTCTCTCGTATTGCGTAAGTTCCTTACGCTAAGGGAAAGTATTCTTTCTTCGAGATTTCTGAAAAACCCAAAATTATCCTTAATTTTGTAACATTGTCAACGCAGTGCGGCAGACCATAGCAGGCTATTCCAGCGTGCTATTGGCTGCTCTGCTGGCAACTGCAGCAGCCTATCGGTGAGCCCGCGTGACGTGGCGACCAATGAGGGCGCTTCGCGCCCACCTGGCTTCATTTGCCTACAGGTGGGGCGTGGCCACATGTATATAAGCAGGGCTCACGGGCTGCATATTCGATTTTCTTTTCTTCAGCGAAGCCCTTCGCATCGCTGGATCTGGAACCCGCCGCCGTGACCGCGCAGACAAGCAAGCAGAGGACAGCGCCTGAGGAAGCCGGCAGCATCGCGCCACCTTCAGCCATCCGTGCCTGCTCTGCTACCCGGCAGCCCATATCCTTAACGCTCAAGTGTTGTCGCCGCTGCGTCACACTTTTCACAAAAAGAGCCGAGCGTATGATGCAAAATGTCTCGTTCCACCTGCGGCTCGTGTCACACGCAGCTCAGCTCCGGGGACCGCCATGTGATCTGCGCTCTCTGCCTGGGCCGTGATCACGCCGCCGCCGCACTTCTCGCCGGCGGATGCCAGGAGTGCGAAGAACTGACGATGTCGACCCTGCGGGCTCGACTCGTCCTGTTCGACGATGATATCCCTCCAGTCCCTGCTACGCCGCGCAGAAAGAAGCGCCGCTCGCAGCGGACTCCGGAGTTCGCCGAGAGAAGCTCGCCGGAACCTTTCCCGCCCGCTTCACTCTCGCCTTCCCCGCCCCCACCCCAGGCCGCCATTTCTGTTGCCGCCTCCGGGGATGAGGCGGATGCGGCCGCTGAACGCGCCGACAGCTGCTTCATCATGGCTTCCGACAGCGAGGACTGGTCTTCCGCGACCTCTTCAGTCCGGGGCTCCGGACGCTCTCGAGCGGGTGAGGACGCCGAACTTTTGCGCCTTCTCGCCCGGGCTGTCGAGCAGCTAGGCCTCGAATGGGCCCCGCCCAAGGTGGCAGCGCCGAACCGACTTGACGGATGCTTCCTAAACAGTCGCCGCCGTGCGCCCACCTCCAGGACTGCACCCTTTCTGCCAGAGCTTCACGAGGAGCTCGCAAAGTCCTGGAACGCGCCATTCTCCGCGAGGGTCTCGTCTCAGGCTTCTTCGACGCTCTCACAAGTTGACGGTGCGGCTGAGAAAGGCTACAACGCTATCCCTCCGGTGGAAGAGGCGGTCGCAGCGCACCTTTGCCCGCCTTCCGGTTGGCGCTCAAAGGCTGCCCTCCCGTCTAAGGCCTGCAGAGTGACGTCATCGCTGATCGGCCGCGCTTTCGCTGCCTCCGGTCAAGCTGCGTCTGCTCTGCACTCTATGGCCCTGCTGCAAATCCTCCAAGCTAATCTCCTCCGCGACCTGGACGAGAAAAGCTGTGACGCTGAGTTAATCACGGATTTGCGAAGCGCGACGGATCTCTCCCTTCGCGCCACCAAGACCGCAGCACAGGCCCTCGGACGCTCTATGGCCTCCCTCACAGTAGCTGAGCGCCACCTCTGGCTCACGCTCGCGGACATGCGAGAAACAGAGCGCGCGGCCTTCCTAAATGCCCCGCTCTCTCCGTCTGGGCTCTTCGGACCAGCGGTCAAGGGGATCGTCGACCGTTTCTCCGAAGTGCAGAAAACGACGCAGGCCATGAACCTTTTCCTGCCTCGACGACCCGGCCCTAGCAATAGCTCTGTTGCTCGCCGTCCTCGTGACCAGCCAGCAACGAGCTCCGCGCAGCGCCCAGCGCGGCCCCCTTCGTCTCAGCGAAGACCGAGCGGCCGCCCCAGATCGTGCTCTTCCAGCCGTGGTAAGCCGCCTCCACCTAGGCCCCCGGCCTAGGATCGCGCTGAAGCCCGAGCCTCCAAAGTCCTCCTAGCCAGAGGCAAGAAACGACGGTTAAGTCCCGCCGCGGCCGGACCACCGTCAAAACTCTCTTTCCTGTCAGCCCCCACCACTGTGGCTGCTGCAGATGGATTTCACGCAGCCAACGAGCCGGCAAAAACGCCTTCTCGCCTGTCAATAACCGCCGTTTTTACGGCGAACCAGAGAAATCACAAAAGTTGCATTATTTCTGGTTGCACGGCTCACGCCGTATGTGTTTCAAATGCAGTAAATGTGCCCACTTTTCTGTGTTCACCCCTGCACACAAGCACTATAAACCCCGTGTCCCCCACTCACATAAAGCGGCCACCGGCCGCTCGAGTGCTAGAGTTAGGTCACGTGTCCGCTTGTTTGCGTCCACGACTAACCACCACACGCGCTGTCACACAGCCACTCTTAACCGGTCATGTTCCACGCGTAAGAGTTGTGCCCGCTCAAACGCGCTCACACATTTTCGCGAACATTATGCCTCAGGCGCCATGCGCCGCGCCACACACCATTTGTTTTCCGCCCAGGGTGGCCGGAGAGATGAGTGTAGGGCCGCACACAAGCCACTCCCCGCTCGAAGCGGCAGAGATGCAGTGTGTAGGGCGGCCAGCCATCGCGAGTGATCGGCTGGCCCACAGCACAGAGAGCGCGCGCACTGCGCCCGCCCCTCCTATACAGGCCGTCAAACCCGCGAAGCGCGGCGTTTCGAGCCCGGAGGCCGTTCTATCCCGTGTGGCGCACGCGAGAGCGTGGGAAGCCATTCCAGGTGTATCAGAATGGGTGCTGAAAACAGTGAAGCACGGCTACACTCTGCAGTTCGCTCGCCGCCCTCCGCGCTTCTGTGCGCGTACAGAGACGAGAGTGAGCGAGGAAGTAGCACATCTACTTCGAGCAGAAATAGCCACGCTGCTGTGCAAAGGGGCTATAGAACCGGTTCCCCATTCTATGAGCGAGTCAGGCTTTTACAGCCGGTATTTTCTCGTGCCAAAAAGGGATGGGTCGCTCAGACCGATTCTGGATCTGAGGCGTCTGAACAAAGCTCTTATGAAAAGATCGTTCAAGATGCTCACGACCAAGCAGATCCTCGCGCATATTCGCCCGAGAGACTGGCTAATCTCCCTAGATTTGAAAGATGCATATTTTCAAATCAAGATAACGCCGCGTCACAGGCCATTCTTACGATTCGCCTTCGACGGCCAGGCTTATCAATACACCGTCCTTCCGTTCGGCCTGTCACTAGCACCCCGTACATTTACGAAGTGCATGGACGCGGCCCGCGCTCCTCTGAGAAATCGAGGGATGCGAGTATTGAACTATCTGGACGATTGGCTCATCCTGGCGCAGTCGGAGGCCGAGCTCCTCGCCCACAGGGCAATGCTGCTCAGCCATCTGGACAGCCTAGGGCTCACGGTCAATTGGACCAAGAGCTCATTAGTGCCCACGCAATCAACCTCATTTCTGGGTTTGAATCTGGACACTGTGGCAATGTCAGCCCGCCTGTCACCCCAACGCGCGCGCCAAGTTCGGCGCATGGCTGCGTACTTCCGGCCGGGCAAAATCGCACCTCTCAAGCTTTTTCAGAGGATGCTGGGACGTATGGCCTCAGCTGCAGCTGTGCTCCAGCTGGGCTTAATGCGCATGCGCCCGCTGCAATGCTGGTTAAACGCCCGAGTGCCTCACAGAGCCTGGGCGTCCGGAGGCTTCAGGATCAGAGTGACTCAGGGCTGCGTGTCAGCCCTAGAGCCCTGGTTAGTAGCCGACTGGTACCAGAGGGGAGTGACGATGGGAGCCATCTCACACCGCAAGGTCATCTCGACGGACGCCTCCACCACGGGTTGGGGCGCCGTTTTCGAGGGCAGATCAGCCTCGGGCCTTTGGTCGAGCGAGGAAAAACTCCTACACATAAACTGTTTGGAGATGATAGCGGTAGAGAACGCGCTCAGGCAGTTTCTTCCGCTTATACGAGGACACCACGTGTTAGTCCGGTCGGACAATACCACAGTGGTGTCCTACGTGAACCGGCAGGGCGGTGTCAGGTCCAGATGTCTGGGCAATCTGACAGAACGCCTGCTCGTGTGGGCACACAGCTCGCTGCGCTCGCTGAGAGCTGCGCACGTGCCGGGCCACCTCAATGTGGGCCCGGACAAGCTGTCCAGGGGCCTCATTCTCCCAGGAGAATGGTCCCTGCACCCCCAGACAGTCCAGCTGGTATGGCGCCTGTTCGGCAGAGCGGAGCTCGACCTCTTTGCAACAAAAGAGAACGCCCGCTGCCCGACGTTTCTGTCCAAAAGCGAGGATGCGCTGTCCCAAACTTGGCCCAGCCTCCCGCTGTATGCTTTCCCACCGATTTCCCTATTGCCCCAGGTCATAGCGAAAATCAGGGAAACGCGCCGCCCGGTGCTCCTTATAGCACCGCGCTGGGAGAACCAGATTTGGTACCCAGAGCTGGTGAAGCTGTCGCACTCACCCCCCTGGCCAGTTCCGCTGAGAGCAGACCTTCTCTCTCAAGCAGGAGGGTCAGTTTGGCATCCCCATCCAGAGCGATGGTCTCTGCATGTATGGGTGACCAACGGATACCCGTTGACCTGCCCGAAGGGGTTATGAACACGATTTCACACTCTAGAGCCCCCTCGACGAGGCGGTTATATAGTTCTAAGTGGTCGGTGTTCACTAAGTGGTGTGTTTCAAAGGGATTGGACCCACAGCAATGTGGGGTCCAGCGGGTGCTCTCCTTCCTCCAAGAGCTTTTGGAATTGGGCAGGTCCCCTTCCACGCTCAAAGTGTATGTGGCGGCTATAGCAGCGTTCGCTCAGACGACACTAGGTAGCACGCTAGGAAGGAACGAGCTCATCATCCGTTTCCTCAGAGGAGCCAGACGGATGAATCCCCCGCGGCCCCCGTCGGTTCCTATATGGGATCTGGCCTTGGTCCTAGAGGCCCTGAAGGCTCATCCCTTTGAACCGCTCGAGACTGTGGAACCAAGGTTCCTTTCGCTAAAAACCGCGTTTCTGATATCTCTGGCTTCAGTGAAACGCGTGGGGGATCTACACGCGCTCTCAGTGAGCCCGACGTGTATGGAGTTCGGTCCTAATGACTCTAAGGTCATTCTCAGACCGAGGCATGGTTATGTCCCCAAAGCGATCGGCACTCCCTTCAGGGCGCAGATTATCTCCCTCTCGGCTCTGCCAGCATCCGATGAGGGGGACGGTGGCAATATCCTCTGCCCTGTCAGGGCATTGAGGGTTTATGTCACACGCTCCGCCGCCTTCAGGCGTTCTGAGCAGCTATTTGTTTCGTTTGGTGGGCGCACTAAGGGTCTCGCCTCCTCGAAACAGACCCTGTCCAGGTGGATAGTGGACGCGATTGCAACTGCATACGCTTCCAAACACCTGCAGTGCCCGCTAGGTGTCAGAGCACACTCCACCAGAGGCATGGCCTCTTCGTGGGCTTGGGCCAGAGGGATTTCCATCCACGATATCTGTATGGCGGCAGGCTGGGCCTCCCCGTCTACGTTCGTGAGATTTTACAATCTGGAAGTTCCTGCCTTACAGGCGAAAGTGTTATCAGTTCAATAGGGCTGTTGGTTCTGCCCAGTGGTTCTGCGCAGACATAGCTCACATACTGGTAGTAAGTTCGGTACTAGGCTCATGTGAATTTGAAGGAGACCGGCGGTGCCGTTCCCTCATTTACGAGACGAGCTGTTGTGAGTTTGAAGGTGACCGGCGGTGCCGTTACCTCACTCATATAACAAGATATTGTGAATTTGAAGGCGACCGGCGTTGCCGCTCCCTCATTCATGAGACAAGGTGTGGTGAATTTGAAGGAGACCGGTAGGTGCCGTTCCCTCATTCATGGGACAGGGTGTTGTAACCACCCGTCGTAACCACCCGTCAGTTCGAATGAAGTGTCTGTATATGTGGTGGCCCTTTTTCTTTACCGGCCACCCTGCCCGAGCAGTGTTTTTTCCCCGGTTCCCTGGGATACATATGCTGTATGCGAGGCGCGCACGGCGTTGACAATATGTTCCCGTAGCGTAAGGAACTTACGCAATACGAGAGAACCTCTCGTAAGAGAACGATACTCGGTTACTTAACGTAACCTCGGTTCTCTCTAGAAGAGGGAACGAGTATTGCGTTCCTTGCCGTGCGCCCCGCGGGCTTTTGCGCTTCAGAACTACGAAAACCGAATATGCAGCCCATGAGCCCTGCTTATATACACGTGGCCACGCCCCACCTGTAGGCAAATGAAGCCAGGTGGGCGCGAAGCGCCCTCATTGGTCGCCACGTCACGCGGGCTCACCGATAGGCTGCTGCAGTTGCCAGCAGAGCAGCCAATAGCACGCTGGAATAGCCTGCTATGGTCTGCCAGGCTGCCGCACTGCGTTGACAATGTTACAAAATTAAGGATAATTTTGGGTTTTTCAGAAATCTCGAAGAAAGAATACTTTCCCGTAGCGTAAGGAACTTACGCAATACTCGTTCCCTCTTCTAGAGAGAACCGAGGTTACGTTAAGTAACCGAGTATCGTTTTTCTCCTATAGGTGACCTGCCGGGCTCCATAATACGCTTGAACCTAATGCTGTTAAACTGAATAAACAACTTTTTTTCTTAAATATCCACATAAACTACAAATGGTTCGTCACTATAGCAACAGAGTAGACCCCCGTTAATAGGCTATACACAGACATAATGAATTGTTCTGCATCTGCAAGAGTGGGCAGGCTTTTGATATCGGGCCTCAACTTCCTGCTCTCTACTGCGCAGACTCCGGTCCCGAGGTCACTACTGCGCAGACTCGGCCCCAAATTTGCGCAAGATGTCAGCATCATATTTGGACCTCTGGAGGCTTCACTTTTCTTCAGCGGAAGAGAATGAAGTTGCCCCATCCATATTTTTTTACGTCTATGTTCCAAACCCGTTAGACCTTCGTTCATCTTCGGAACACAAAGTAAGATATGTTTGATGAAATCAGAGATTTCTGACCCCACATAGAAACACATCGGCCACTGAGGCCCAGAAAGGTAGGAAAGACATTGTTAAAATAGTCCATTTGACTACAATGGTTCAACCTTAATCTTATGAAGCGACGAGAATACTTTTTGTGTGCAAAAAACATTATTCAACAAAGTCTTCTGTTCCGTGACTGTCTCCTATGCGATTCATGTTGGGTTATTCACAGTGCAGCATTTCTGAGTGAGTTCTACAGCAGAACAGTGGCTCACTGGCTGAGGACCACATACATGAGTTGTGATGCTTACGTGAATCGCGTAGGAGTGTCAAGGAAGAGACTGTTGAATAAAGTTGTTATTTTTGTTCGTTTTCTGCGCACAAAAAGAATTCTTGTTGCTTCATAACGTATTCACATGGACTATTTTATCGATTTCTTTACTACCTTTCAGGGCCTTGAAAAGTGGTTGTTGCACTCTAAAAAATGCCAGGTTGTTTCAATCCATGTTTGGGTCAAATATGGAAAAAAATTGGGTTTAAAAAAATAAATAAAAAAAGTTGGGTTTGTCCATATTCGACCCGAACATGGGAGTGTTTGTTGCTGTCTGAGGGGTCAGAAAGCTTGCATTTCACTTTACATTACTTTTACATTACATTTCACATCATTACTTTGTGTTCCGAAGATGAATGAAGGTTAGGTTTGGAACGACATGAGGGTGAGATTAATGACAGAATGTAATGTTTTGGGGGAACTAATAACCCTATGTAATATGAGAATGGAGAATGATGAATTAGCCTACTGTTTGGAACGATTTGAAACTCTGGCCACTAGAGGGAGCCAGAGTAACATTTACTGCAGTGTTATGTTTGGACTAGCTTTATAAAAACACTAGCCTTTTCATAATGCTAATTATTGACTGTAAAAGGGGAATTTGCACTTGTCCATTGTAAATGTCATTGTAATAGCGTTTAAGAAAATGCTCATGGGAATAGATGATTAAGAGAAACATTTCCATTTGTAAGTCAAAAGGCGTTAGATCAGTAGTGCACTGATCAGTAGGGCACTGATCAGGGAGTCTCAATCGCAGAATCCTTCCAGTACACTGAAATGTTTGCTCCCTAAAAAGTCCCACAATGCACTGCAAAACCCAGGGTGCATCGATGCTTCCTTAACGGAAGTTCTGAAGCGTGAAATTCCAACTCACTACACATAATGACCGATAACGACACGTGAGATGTGTTTTTAAAAATAAACCATTATTTTATTATATTTCAGCATAACCATACATCATTAGACAGGTAATGAAAGTTAACATTTTATAATTTATTTACGGCTGAAATTTTGCACGTATATGTAGCAATAAAACATTTTGGACTGGCCGGAAATTAAATTATACGGTGACGCATTGCTGCCAAATACATATTTTTCCCCACTCAATTATGTCGTAATAACGAGATCTTATGTCGTTACATAAGTCGTTAAATAAATATTACATGTTGAGCTACTTGCATCATACTACACACTTTCACTGCTATAACTAAAGTGTCCTGTTGGAATTTGCACTAACAGCAAGTGCTTTCTTTGATTTGATTGGCCATCTCGACGAGCGTTGTTAGACCTCTGAGGGCTGAAGCAGGCCAATCTAAAATTGTAACATTACTTTTGTCATCTAGCAACAAATGGAGCGGTGTGTAATGTACAGCAGAGCACCATCAAGAATGTCGTATTGGCAATTGGGCCATTTCTAATTATTTGGCAGGACTTGCCCCCCTCAATGTCTATGGTGGTTACAGCTCTGTTCTTAAAGATGGTTCACCCAAAAATGAAACTTCTGTCATTTACTCACCCTCAAGTTGTTCCAAACTTGTATGAGTTTCTTTGTTCTGCTGAACACAAAAATATATGTGGAAGAATGTTTGTAACCAAGCAGATAGAGCAACCATTGACTACCATAGTAGGGGAAAAAAATACTATGGTAGTCAATGGTTGCTCTATCTGCTTTGTTGCAAACATTCTTCAAAATATATTTTGTGTTCAGCAGAACAAAGAAACTCATACAAGTTTGGAACAACTTGGTGAGTAAATTACAGAATTGTAATTTTTGGGTGAACTATCCCTTTAATTACTCATCCTCCTGTCTTTCCAAACTAAAGCCTGCAGCACTCATAGACAGTAAAAGAAATGGACAGAGCGACACCATAGACTTAAACGGAGATAATTATCAGGTAGAAGCACTCACTTCCTGATGCCTGCGCGTACTGCGCAGACTAGTGATGTGTAAAATAAATAAAAAAAATAAATACAATAAATAATAAGTTGTTGTTATTATTATAATTATTTGCCTATTGTTGCTTTTAGGCTACATGCATTTAGAAGAAGAAAAGGGAACAAAGAAATTAAAAGTCAGTCATAATACACAATGCCAGGTTTATTAGGCAATAATAATTAAGTTAAGATTATTACAGTTAAACAAGATTTTGATGCACATAATTCTTATTAAATCGTTGTATTCCGCCACCCGTTTATAGAAAATCACTGCAGTTATAATTTGATGAATAATGCACAATAAAACAAGATTCGTTAACACGTAGGCTACCTGGGAGTTTGCTGTTCTTCTTCTAAAATGAATCCGTGAGTAAAGTTTTCACAAACCCCTGCGCACGGATTATGAATTTGAGGGAACAGATTTAAAAACCGAGGGTACGGTTTGCAAAATCTGAGCGCACGGATTGGAAATTCATGGGTATGGTTTATTAATCCGTGGGCACGATTTGTTAAACCGAGGGAACAGTTTAAGAAATCGTGTTCACGGTTTATAAACTGCAAAACCGTCTGCACAGATTGTTTGTTTTTCTCCTATAGGTGACCTGCCGGGCTCCATAATACGCTTGAACCTAATGCTGTTAAACTGAATAAACAACTTTTTTTCTTAAATATCCACATAAACTACAAATGGTTCGTCACTATAGCAACAGAGTAGACCCCCGTTAATAGGCTATACACAGACATAATGAATTGTTCTGCATCTGCAAGAGTGGGCAGGCTTTTGATATCGGGCCTCAACTTCCTGCTCTCTACTGCGCAGACTCTGGTCCCGAGGTCACTACTGCGCAGACTCGGCCCCAAATTTGCGCAAGATGTCAGCATCATATTCGGACCTCCGGAGGCTTCACTTTTCTTCAGCGGAAGAGAATGAAGTTGCGCCATCCATATTTTTTTACGTCTATGTTCCAAACCCGTTACACCTTCGTTCATCTTCAGAACACAAAGTAAGATATGTTTGACGAAATCAGAGATTTCTGACCCCACATAGAAACATATCGGCCACTGAGGCCCAGAAAGGTAGGAAAGACATTGTTAAAATAGTCCATTTGACTACAATGGTTCAACCTTAATCTTATGAAGCGACGAGAATACTTTTTGTGTGCAAAAAACATTATTCAACAAAGTCTTCTGTTCCGTGACTGTCTCCTATGCGATTCATGTTGGGTTATTCACAGTGCAGCATTTCTGAGTGAGTTCTACAGCAGAACAGTGGCTCACTGGCTGAGGACCACATACATGAGTTGTGATGCTTACGTGAATCGCGTAGGAGTGTTAAGGAAGAGACTGTTGAATAAAGTTGTTATTTTTGTTTGTTTTCTGCGCACAAAAACTATTCTTGTTGCTTCATAACGTATTCACATGGACTATTTTATCGATTTCTTTACTACCTTTCAGGGCCTTGAAAAGTGGTTGTTGCACTCTAAAAAATGCCAGGTTGTTTCAATCCATGTTTGGGTCAAATATGGACAAATAAAAAAAAAAAACAAAGTCAACCAACGGTTGGGTTTGTCCCTATTCGACCCGAACATGGGTTGAAACAACCCAACATTTTTGAGAGTGTTTGTTGCTGTCTGAGGGGTCAGAAAGCTTTCATTTCACTTTACATTACTTTTACATTACATTTCACATCATTACTTTGTGTTCCGAAGATGAATGAAGGTTAGGTTTGGAACGACATGAGGGTGAGATTAATGACAGAATGTAATGTTTTGGGGGAACTAATAACCCTATGTAATATGAGAATGGAGAATGATGAATTAGCCTACTGTTTGGAACGATTTGAAACTCTGGCCACTAGAGGGAGCCAGAGTAACATTTTCTGCAGTGTTATGTTTGGACTAGCTTTATAAAAACACTAGCCTTTTCATAATGCTAATTATTGACTGTAAAAGGGGAATTTGCACTTGTCCATTGTAAATGTCATTGTAATAGCGTTTAAGAAAATGCTCATGGGAATAGATGATTAAGAGAAACATTTCCATTTGTAAGTCAAAAGGCGTTAGATCAGTAGTGCACTGAACAGTAGGGCACTGATCAGGGAGTCTCAATCTCAGAATCCTTCCAGTACACTGAAATGTTTGCTCCCTAAAAAGTCCCACAATGCACTGCAAAACCCAGGGTGCATCGATGCTTCCTTAACGGAAGTTCTGAAGCGTGAAACTCCAACTCACTACACATAATGACCGATAACGACACGTGAGATGTGTTTTTAAAAACAAACCATTATTTTATTATATTTCAGCATAACCATACATCATTAGACAGGTAATGAAAGTTAACATTTTATAATTTATTTACGGCTGAAATTTTGCACGTATATGTAACAATAAAACATTTTGGACTGGCCGGAAATTAAAATATACGGTGACGCATTGCTGCCAAATACATATTTTTCCCCACTCAATTATGTCGTAATAACGAGATCTTATGTCGTTTTAACGACATCTTTTCTAGTAATAACGAGATCTCATGTCGTTAAAACAACATCTTTTCTCGTAATAACGAGATCTTATGTCGTAAAAACGTCATAATTTTCTCGTAATAACGAGATTATGTCTTTTAGGAGAAAATATATGTCGTTTGAACGAGAAAAATATGTAATTTTAACGACAGAAGATCTCGTTATTACGAGAAAAGATGTTGTTTTAATGACATAAGATCTCGTTATTACGACATAATTGAGTGAAAAAAATAATATGTATGTGGCAGCAATGCGTCACCAATTCTGTCACCATTACATATCTGTTATCCATTAGAATTTAACCATTTGACACATTGATTGGAAGCATAAAAACTAACACACCTTAATATTACAGCCTTCACAATTTTAACAACTGTAGACTAACCCAAATAAAATGTTAACATTCTTAGAAAAAAAAAAAGGAATGCATCCTGTTGTGGTGGTGTCCCCAAAGTGAGGTTTTGTGAGATTCAGCTTACTTCTAGGGACAATTTAGCTGTGCACACGATACACTCAATATCTTACAAGATACTGCAGTCTCCTTTGTTCTCCTTATGCTTCTTTTTATTACTGTAGTAATTTGCATTAAATCCCTTCATTTCAGAAATGATCTCCAGCAGTTTTTTCACCTGATGACGGCTTTTGTCACTGTTGTTAAATGCATGACATCTTGATTGACAGATTTTGACCAGTTCCTGAAGTTCTTTGTCGCTGCCACTGATGTAATCATTTAAAGACCTGTTCTCCAGCTTCTCTTTCCCAGTGAAAAGAATCACAGTCTTCGAAGTCACATCGTCACCAAACTCTCTCTTCAGATGTGGGAGAACCTCTCTCTCGCCGTCTGTGAAACGGCCGAGCTGCATAACCAGCAAATACACATCAGGCCCTGGCTGCGTGAGCTCTTTGCACTTCTTTATCTGCTCTTCCTGGTTTTTCAGGTCTTCACTGAAGAAATCCGGGGTGTCTATAACCCTAATCTTCATGTCAAGAACAGTTTCCTCTGCCATCTGGCACACCTGTGTTACTGGCAGAGAACTGGCATGGGATTCAAAATGTTGCTTTTTTAGAATGGTATTTCCTGTAGCACTCTTCCCACTTCCTGTCTGTCCCAGCAACACAATGGTCATTGGTTTCGGCTGATGCACCTGAACTGATGATGTATAGTTAGAGTTAGTTAGAAGACACAGTCCATTCAATTCCAGTGCATACCAAACATTTATTATCCAGTAGTGTGCAGGTGACATGCTACTTAAATGTTTTCTATATAGTTGATGCTCTCAACTCAAACTCAAAGTTTTGTTACCTGGTGCGATTGTTGTTAGTTGCTCTCTCTCCATATTGGCATGCGTCCTTCTGGGACTGAAAGAGGGATTGATATAGGGTTATACAAATGAATTAATTTCTTGCTTTCCATCATAACTATGTATCACCTACCATTCTCTGTCAGATTCAGATGTTTGTTTCTTTGCCATGCTGTTTATGTGTTTTATAAGTTCTTTGATTAGGTCTGTATTCTTCATGTCTTTGTTGTAAACACACAATCTGTTTCCACACTCGTTCAGGATTTTGGAGTCGTCGTTTTTGAAGGATACTGGTCTTTCCATTGAACTCGAAGATAACTTTTTTTCATCGTTAACCAGCACAATTGTGTTTTCAACCATTTTCTGTCCAAGCTTCTTCTTCAGTTCAGTAAACATTTCAATCACTTTTGGTGACACCATTTTGTTCTTGAGTATGAGGAGGAACACACGTGGACCTGCGAATGATGGCTTCAATTCCTCTATTTTGTCAGCTTCTGGATCTGATGAGTTTGGTTTATGAAAAAGGTCTGGAGTGTTGACAATACAGATCTTCTGACCAGCAACAATACTCACAATCTTTTCACAGGTGACTTTTTCTGATTGGAAATGATTTCTGTCAAAAATTTTGTTCCCTATGAAACATTTATTTTTGCTGTTCTTTCCCAGCAGGATCACTGTCATCGTGCATTCACCTCCATATGTCTGGATGGTCTGTTCTGTGATAAATTCAAACAATTCACAAATATTTGAAATACATCCTTCACAATTTGCAGAAGCAGAATAATAAAATAAAAAAAACACTGCAGGATACAATTATTGGTAATTTAACATGGTGGTTTTCAACTGGTTTTGTCACAGATTTTACTTGGGACATTAAGGGCCCTATTTTAACGATCTAAGAGCAGGGTCTAAAGCTCATGGCGCAGGTGCACTTAGGCCATGTCCGAATCCACTTTTGCTAGTTTAACCATGGGAAAAATGGTCTAAAAGGGCTGTATTCTCTTAATGAGTCTTGGGTAATGTACAATAAACCAATCAGAGTATAATCTCCCATTCTCTTTAAAATCCAGTTGTGCTTGCACCATGGCGGATTCGCTATTTACATGGCGGAATTTACCAGCAGAAAAACTGAACGCTTCTCTAGCGAGGAAACGGATCTGCTTGTGCGTGAGGTTAAATCACGTGAGCAGACCGTCTGTGGGACAAGCTGGATTCCACCAAAGCTCCCTGAGCATATCACATGTAGGCATTTTTATATTTATGTACACAATAATGTTGTACATTTTAATCCATATGTTTTTCATATTTAAAGGGGTGGTTGCATGCGATTTCACTTTTTTAACTTTAATTAGTGTGTAATTTTGCTGCTTGAGCATAAACAGTATCTACAAAGTTACAGTGCTGAAAGTTTAATGCAAACGGAGATATTGTCTTTTAAAATTATGGCAGTTTATTGCCTACAAAAACGGCCGGTTTGGACTACAACAAGCTTCTTCCCGGGTTGGTGACATCATAAACCCTTGCTATTAACATAAACACTGCCCCTGCGAACACGCAACAAAGTGGGCGAGGCCACGTCGCCGTTATTACGAAAGAGAGAGAGCTGTTGCAGAACTACAAACTACATTTGACCATCTAACCAATCTAAGACCATTAAGTTTTTTCGGAGGGATGGGCTTCACAGAAGCAGGAAGCAAACGAGCCGTTCAAAGGACAGAAGACAGCGGTGTGGAATAAAGGTAAAATATAAGAAAAATATGGTGTTTAAAAAAAAAAAAGTATTAAGACATGTTATACTGCGCCCCATAAACACAACCAAGCCTATAGAAAAAAACCACGGAACCACCCCTTTAAACATTTTTGTGTGCTGCTGAATCCCTGTGTGTGTAATAAGCAGACAGTATGTGTTGTGCACCCGCCTATAGGCACATATTACTAACACGCTCTTTAAATAACATTGCGACTTTAGACCAGGTTTCAGTTGGTCAATGGCGCAGTCGTTTTCAGTTGCCTCAAAATAGCAACGTGCCAACAATGCGCCTGAACACACCGCGCACAAATGGACACAAATGCATTTGCTATTTAAACAACATGGCGCTGGACATGAAAATGATTACTGTGTCCGACTGAAACTAACAAAAAACACTTGTGTCACGTCTGGCGGCGGGTGTATGATAGGGCCTTAAGTGGTGACCCAACACAGTACCAAATCCATAATTTCATAATCTCCGATAATGAGGGCGTCACCAAATTTCTGCAGAGGTTTATGTTATCCAATGTACCATGTACAATTATAGGTGATTTCTTTGCATTATTATTGTTTGCACATTTTCTCATGCTCCCTGCAACCCTATCAGAGCAGACCAGTTGAGAACCACTGATTTAGCTGACACTTTCCATCATGATCTTGTACTTTTAGTGAATTAGTGAACCTTTGTGAACAGCCCAGATTCATAACCATTATCCTCCTTGTGGTAAATATGCTTGGTTAAAATAGGAAAGGCTGCATTACTGCTTACAAATTTAATAAAGAATAATTTTTTTAAATGTTTTTAAATGCTGGAATTCTTCAACTATTTTAGTTTGTGAAAGAAAATGGCAGCCAATTTGTCTTGCATAACAAAGAGTTTTGAGCTAATTTAACTACTTTAGATTGACGTAGAAAATGCATGTGGATTTGATCATATTCTTTAAGATGACAGAGAAAAGTAGGTTGACTAAGAAATCTGTAAGATATACCTTTGCTGCTTTTAGGCACCCTTGACGCTTCAGGTATTTCCTTCATTGTTACATATTTATCCATGTCTTCATATAACCTGCAGGATAAAATGATGGTACCGGTCAAATTATAAGCAGAAATGGATGTACAGAGATTTTTATTTTTAAATCACTACTTTCATATGTATGTCTTACGCCTCATCAGCAGGTGTGGAATCGCTTGATTTGATAGTCTGCATTGCCTTCCATTTTTCCATAACCTGTTTGGTCAGCTTATCATCTTTCTTGTCTTCTTTCTTGTTGTAAACACACATTCTCTGTCCACACTCATCTAGTAGTTTTTTGAGATTCTCATCAGCTTGGTCATATTGCTCTTGACTGTTAACTAGCACAACAATTGTATTATCCACCATTTTCTCTCCAAATCTCCTTTTCAGCTGGCTGAACATATCAATCTCTTCCTGTGATAGCTGTTTGTCATGCAGTACTAGAAGGAACGCGCGTGGGCCTGGATATTGGGGTTTTATCTCCTCTATACTGTCAGATTCTCTGTCTTGGTTGGGTCTGTGGAAAAGGTCTGGAGTGTTGATGATACACACCATCTGATCACCTAGTTTTTCTTCAGCTCTTGTGCATGTCTCTTTTCCAGCGGTGAAACGTTCTGCCTTTAGGATGATATTCCCTATCGTAGACTTATCTTTGCTGCTCTTTCCCAGCAGCACCATAGTAATCTTGTCACATCCACCAGATTGCGCCACCTTTGCATTCTCCACTATGATAAATCGAAGAATAATTCATAGTTTTAAAATCTAGTCAAAAGAAAACTGAGTTTTGGATTAGGATAAACTTAATTCCTAATTCAAAATCCTTGATGACATAATATGCATTGCTCATTTACAAATATTTAAGAAGGATTCTGTAATCTTGTCATTTTACTTGAGTTTGAGTATGACTTTCTGTAAATCAAGTCAAAACATTACAATTTGACAAAAAAATTGACTAAAATGTATATTAAAAAAAACAAGCGGCTGACTTACGTTGTAACATGTTGAGTTATTCCACGTTAACAGAAACAAATGACGAGCAGAGTAAGAATCATTAAATGTGTCTCTTGCACTCTAGAATGGACAGTCATGAATAAATGAAAGCAAAAATGAACTTGACTTAAATGCTTGAGAATAAAGGGCTTGTCCTAAATCTGGTATAACACGTCGAGTCACTATAGATAACAGCTGCGCTTGACTTTTGAAATGTTTGTCTTAATGTAATAATATAAAATGACCTTCATATTTAAAGGATTAGTAAACTTTTTA
The DNA here is from genome assembly GCA_023566225.1 of Romanogobio albipinnatus. Classification (NCBI taxonomy): domain Eukaryota; kingdom Metazoa; phylum Chordata; class Actinopteri; order Cypriniformes; family Gobionidae; genus Romanogobio; species Romanogobio albipinnatus. The sequence continues at coordinate 37,518,501 of CM042259.1, read as the reverse complement.
GTTAACTTTACTTAATGTCTTAATTGTAAAAATCTAGTAATATGTTTCACATACTATTCCTTGTTTACTCAGAAAACCCAAGTTAAGATGAATTGATTGATTCATTTGAGTGCCATTTTGTCAAGCAAAGAAAACAAAAACACCATTATGGTGATCAGTGTTCCCTTTGGTTGGGCTTTGGAACATTCCTATTAATATAACTCTCTTCTTGCAGTGATGCAACAAGAAATCACCGTTATTTGGTTTCAGAGGAAGAGAAGTAATAAATAGGTTGCTTTTACAAGTTGACCTAGCTTCTGAATGAATAATTAACTATATAATGATTTAGTCAGAAATTAGGTCACCTTTTAAAATTAACCTATGTAATATTTCCCTTTATGTCGTATAATGATCGTTTACAATTGAATTGCTAACACTTACGCCATAAACACCTGTGAAACTTTTAATTGGGTTGATATAATCCCTCTATATTTGTAACAATATCTTTCGCAACTAAGCATTTGTTAGCACAACTTTACTTGTTTTTTTTAAGGCAATTGGTTTGCATGCTTTTTTAAGTAAGTCTAACTAATTAGATTTTACAGTGTACTCACCCTCAAGCCATCCTAGGTGTTTATGACATTCTTCCTTCTGATGAATGCAGTTGGAGTTATATCAATAAATATCCTGACGCTTTTTAAGCTTTTTAATAGCAATAACGGGTCCATTCAGTATGAAGCTCAAAAAAGTGCATGCATCCATCATTAAAGTAATGGCTCCAGGGGGTTAATAAAGTCCTTCTGAAGCCAATAAATCGAGGTTTTGTAAGAAAAACATAGATTATTAAAACTTTATAAAGTAAAAGCTAGCTTCCGCCAGACCACATTCCGCAACTTACAAAAAAGCGTAACTGGCGCGACGATGAAGTCGGACGTAGCATAAGTGTTTTGAGGCGTTACACTTTCTGCGTAAGTTGAATATAGACGGCGGTCTGGCAAAAGCCATATATTTTACTTTGTAAAGTTTTAAATATGAAGATTTTTCTTGCAAAACCCCCATCGATTAGCTTCATTTGACCTTTATTAGTGAAGTTACTAAACGTAATTTCGTGAGGAAGTACGCCCATCTAATCTTCCAATTAATTCCAAGGTATAAAACCAGCAGCTTACCTCTTCCCATTGTTAGTTCTTGCAGCATCCCTCCTCCTCCCCGGCTCCTCCCTTTTGAACAATTTTTCCTGTTATAGGGGGGCAATCGGAGCTCGGGTAGAATATCCTCTCCGAGCCCCTCTATAGCAGACAGCACGCCAAATCCGTTTACCACTTTTACCAAGATTATATGGGCACACAAACTCATGAAACACCGTGTGGAGTATGTTTATGATGGATGGATGCAGTTTTTTTTAGCTTCAAACTGAATGGACCCCTTCACATTATAAAGCTTAGAAGCATCAGGATATTTTTATGTAACTTAGATTGTGTTTATCAGAAAGAAGAAAGTCACCTAAATGGCTTGAGGTGAGAAATTCATATGGTACTTTCCATTTTAAAGTGAACTACTCCTTTAAGGCTTTGATTATCTATAGAAAATGAGTGGAAGTTTCCAAATACATTTACATTTATGCATTTGGCAGACGCTTTTATCCAAAGCGACTTACAGTGCACTTATTACAGGGACAATCCCCCTGGAGCAACGTGGAGTAAAGTGCCTTGCTCAAGGACACACTGGTGGTGACCGCTGGGATTGAACCAGCAACCTTCTGCATATCAGTTCAGTTGTTTAACCCACTGGACCACCATCTACATAAAACCAAATAAAACATTTAACCATATGGTATTTGTACTAAAGTTATAAGCCTAAACTTGATAAACTGTAAACTTGTCCTTCAAAACTGATTGGTTGATTGGAATGTTGTTCTAGGATCAACAAATATGTTGATCCCGGAACATGTTGCACTTGGTGAAATCAGGTGCTGCGGTGGGTGGAGTTATTGGAAATAGCCTTTGGCAATTTTATGCAAATAACAACTCTACCAAACTCAGTTTCTGTCTACTTTTCTTACAGTGTGTTACCTGAAACTTTAGCAAAGAATGTGTGATTCATTTCAGATTGTCATGATTATAGTGAGATTAAATTAAGACCCGGAGTAGTTTTGCATGTTTATTGCACCATCTTTTGGTTACTCATAGACATTACACTGTATGATTATAACTTGTCTTTGCTGTATTTAGCCAAATCTGACACCAATTGAGTTACACAGGATATACTAAGTGGACTTTATTAACTGATTCTTCTCAGATTCCTGCTTATCCTGCATGTTTATCTTTTGTCCCATAAGCTGTCGAAACAGCTTGGTGCTTTTCACATCGCTCCTGAAAACATAAAGCCATTACACTCATCTAGAATCTTTTAGATGTTCTCATCAGTTTGATCTATTGAGTTCTTCTCTTCCTAAGAGAAGCATGTTATCAAGTAGCCTAATTTCTTTCCAAATCTCTCCTTTAATTAGGAGAACATCTCTATCTCTTCCTATGAGAGTGTTTTGTCTTGAATTTACATGTACATGTATGATGTGTCTAACTGTGTCATCTCCTCCATACGGTCAGCTACTGGTTCTGGGCTTGGTTTATGGAAAAGGTCTGGAGTGTTGACAATACAGACAATCTGATCAGCTACTCTGCCCACAACCCTCTTACACATGTCTCTTCCAGGCAGGAAACTGAAGGATATGCTGAAGGATACTTTTCCCGACACTTCATCGCTGTTCATTCCCAGTAGCACAATGACGATCATGCAGCAGTTTTCTTTATATAAAATATTAAGAACATAATAAATATTTAGAACATAATTCTTCCTAGAGTCCTTTAAAACATGCACTGTCCTGGCTGAAAGGATAGCTAGGCCTATATCCAATGTTTCCTATCAAGCAACTACTTCTTTTGGCATGTTGAATTTCTCGTCTGTTGACCAGGTTGTGAGAAACACCTGGGTTATTTCTGTTATGTGGTGAAGCAGGAAATTAGCGATCAAATGAAAGTAAAAGCTAACTTCGTACATTTGAAAAACAAGTGGCGTCACAAGAAAATCTGGTACTAATACGGTCCGGTACAAAAAAAATTGTTTCAGTCGATGTTGAGAGGAACTGTTGCTGAAGGAAATGTACTGTTCAAAGCGTCTGTGTTGTCGCTGCACATCTACTGAGCGAGGTAAGTTTTGTGCTAAAACTGCAGACTTTGGTTTAGTACGATTTTTAATTAAAAAAGCTTAAAATAGTTTGAATTTTGTGTGAGTAAATGGAAAGTGGAAACAGTGAGACAGAATGTCTAAAGTCTATTTATGAAAGCAAACAGAGGTTTGCAAATGATTGTCTGCTAATTTTTTTGTGAAATCATAAAATAGGCATTAAACAAAAATACAATACTTCAACCAAAACTAAAGGTCAGATAGGTGTCATCTCTCCTACATAAAAATGTTTTAATTAAATGTTCAAGTACATTACTCTGAATGTTTGATAAAGATTAAATGTATATTATTTTAATAGAGTTGCATCATAAAGCATAAAAGAACGTTAATATGATACAATATATTATACAATATATTTATACAATGTCACAAGCAGTCCTCCTCTGTCTGTCCACCAAATCGGCTTTATGTTTCATTCTAACTTTTTTTTGTATTTCATTTTTCTGTGTTGATAGGTCGACCACTTCGCATAGTAATGATTGGAAAAACTGGAGTGGGAAAAAGTGCTTTAGGGAACACCATCCTTAATAGAGAGGTTTTTCGCTCAAGCCCTTCTGCAAACTCTGTCACTCATTTGTGCCAAAAAGAAAGTGTCTATGACCATAGAGACATTTATGTGATTGACACACCTGGGATCTTGGATACCAGCAAAGAGAAAAAAGACCTCATCAAAAGAGAAATAGTGAGATGCATTCAGGTTTCTGCACCAGGTCCTCATGTGTTCCTGCTGGTGATACAAATTGGCCGCTTCACTACTGAGGAGCAACAATCTGTCCAAGCCCTGCAAAAGCTCTTTGGAGAAGACACTTCAAGATACATGATAGTGGTCTTCACACATGGAGATCAACTCAATGGTCAAAAAATAGAAGACTATGTATCAACAGGCCATGCAGAACTCCGTAAAGTGATCCAGAGCTGTGGTAGTAGATATGTGGTGTTTAATAACAATGACACAAAGAATCGAGCTCAAGTGAGGAAATTAATTGAGAAAATAGATGAAATGGTGGCGGCAAATGGGGGAGAATGCTTCACTGAAGAAATGTTTAAAGAAGCTGAAGCAAAAATTCAGCAACAGAAAATGGAGAGAGCGGTCGCAGAGCTTCTGGAATATCAGTTTAGCTTTCTTGGGCTTCTGGACGACAGAGTCGTTTTGTTCCAGCAAACATTGAAGGAAGGCCTTCACGAACAGTTTGCTATTGATAGCTCTTGCAGTTACTAAAGAGACTTAAATCAGACACATCTTGTGTTTATAATCAGCGGTAGTTTTATATTACTCATTTATGTAATGTTATACAGTGTATACATTTAATTTAACAGAGAGGTGGCAACCTTCTAAGAATGAATGTATTTTTCTTGAGATCCTTGACGAGAGAAGATCTTGATCCTATCATTTTATCAAATGTTGTTAAGACCTCCACAGTGACATTTACTGTACAATTTCATTTGAACTTGTTAGAAAATGTACTCCTGTTGCGGTGAAATATGTTCTTATTTAAAATTTGATTTATAATTTAATTGCAGCACATTGCAGAATGAATGATATGTGGAATTGGACTCCTTAATGAAGGCACTGTTTTAGGTTGTTTTGCACAATTTAATACTAAATAGTGATGGTATACATGAGATTAGCAGTTAATTGTATGCCTATGTGCTGTAAATTACATGCATCAAAATAACTTTTCAGAAATAACACAAAAAAAAAGAACTGTCTACTTTATAACTGTAGACATAAATGTATCCCTGTCTTTACTTTTCTTTCTTCTTGCATTTCTTTAAAGTAATATTTGAATAATAATGTGAGACATCTGAAGTCATTTTAAGACACATTGAAAACTTTTCACAATTTAGCACTTTTTTTTACCATTATCTTTTAACATTTGTTAAGAATCAGTTATATTCTGTAAATAAATGTAAAATTGTTATACTGTGAAAACAAGATGTCTGGATATGTTTTTAATGTATATTAGTGTGATGTATTAGACCCAATAATACATTATATTTACTTCTTAATTTTACAAAGAAAAATTACTTTGTGTGTCTAACAGAACAAAGCACCCATGACAGGCTTTATTCATTAGACCCCCCCCCCCCCCCCCAATCACATATTTTAGTAATCATCATAAACATTTTAAAAACTTAAACACTCAAAATTCATCTTGTGACTGATATAATACTTGTGATTGAAATTAATACTTTTATTCAGCAAGAATGCAATAAATTGATCAAAAGAGTCAGTAAAGACATTTATAATGTTACAAAAGATTCAATTTCAAATAAATGCTGTTCTTTTGAACTTTCTATTCATCAAAGAATCCTAAAAAAAATGTTCACAGCTGTTTTTAACATTGATAATAATCATAAATGTTTCTTGAGCAGCAAACCATCATATTAGAATGATTTCTGAAGGATCATGTGACACTTGGAGAATTTGCGCTTGCAAGAATCAATTACATTTTTAAATATATTAAAGGGGTGGCTCCGTGGTTTTTTTCTAGGCTTGGTTGTGTTTATGGGGCGCAGTATAACATGTCTTAATACTACTTTTTTTTTAAAACGCCATATATCATACCTTTATTCCACACTGCTGTCTCCCCTGTCCTTTGAACGACTTGCCCTTAGAACAAGTGTTTGCTTCCTGCTTCTGTGAAGCCCATCCCTCCGAAAAACGCAATAGTCTTAGATTGGTTAGATGGTCAAATGTAGTTTGTAGTTCTGCAACAGCTCTCTCTCTTTCGAAGTGGCCTCGCCCACTTTGTTGCGTGTTCGCAGGGGCAGTGTTTATGTTAATAGCAAGGGTTTATGATGTCACCAACCCGGGAAGAAGCTTGTTGTAGTCCAAACCGGCCGTTTTTGTAGGCAATAAACTGCCATAACTTTAAAAGACAATATCTCCGTTTGCATTGAACTTTTAGCACTGTAACTTTGTTAAAAAAGTGAAATTGCATGCAACCACCCCTTTAAAATAAAAAGCAGTTATTTTAAACTGTAAAAATACTTCACAATATTACTGTTTTGTATTTTTAACCAATGCTGAATAAAAATAGTAATTTTCTTCAAATAAAAATAAATAAATATATATATATAGGGGGAGTGCGGGGCACAACCTAATGTTGTAACATGCATGTTTTAACCCTTTCCACTCATGCCAGAATGATGAAACTTAGTGTATTTACTAGTTGCCATATAGAGAAAAAATTGCTCCAAAATAAAAAAAAATTCTGGAAGATATTACTGAACATGTATTTAACCATAGCAAAAGTACATTTCTTAAGTTTTGTTTTCATCTCTGTTTTTTGTGTTTATTTAAAATAAGACAAATCCGATATTATTTTAATCTTACATCTGTTATTTAACAGTTGAGATCATTATTTAATCGTTATTTAACGTTATTAATATATATCTTTATTTAACAGCTGAAGACACGAGCTGCGATTTAAATTCCAGTTGCAGATGGGGTGCGTTGTAACACTGCGTTACAATGAGCCCCTATTAGAAATATGCCATTATATTCTATACTTTTATTAATTCTTTTGAGAAACCATTAAAAAATTGGTGAATAATGACTGAGAGTTAATGTTCAGAAATTATTAATTATTATTATGTTTTGAACTATGCTGTATAGCTGTATTTAGTGATGTGTTTGTAGTCAAATTCAAAAATGCTTATATTTTTAATGATTAAAAATGCCATTATTTTATTAAGTTAATAATTGTATTTTGTTGACAAAATATTTGAGTTTGTCTTGTATATATATATTTTTATTATATCAGGTAACATTTTAAGCTGTCATATGGTCATGTTACAATGTGCCCCACCATGGGGGCATGTTATCACATTTCACTTCCATTCTTTCGGGGTAAAGCAAGAAAAAAGTATACACTGTATTAATGAAACAAAACCACATAATTGTACTAGACATGTGTGCAATTAATGTGGAGAAAAAAATAAATACTCTGAACCCCAAGTGGATTTACTGAGAAACTGAGAAAGTCAAAAAGTGTTAGGTTGTGCCCGGCTCTCCCCTATCCCTTTTGGCCTCCTCGGTCAAAAAATGATGTTTGAAATGTGGGCTGGGATGACACTTGGTGACTTTTGCCGCATTAGCTATGTGAACACAAAAAAAATTATGGACATGATTCTGATATGTTAAAGGGTTGAAAGAAAAAAAAGAAAAAATACTTAGACCAACGTAGAAAATGAATGGGAAATATGAAAACAAAAAAACATAATTAAAACTCAGTACAAACTACAAATCAGCCCATGTGCTGAAAAAAGCACACAATTCTTCCTAGAGCCTTTTTGAAACATGCACTTTCCTGGCTGGGAGTATATCAAGTGTTTCCTATCAAGCACTTATCAGCACTGTTTTGTCCCAGCAGGACCACCGTGACAATGCAGTCATCGACTGAATCTTGTTCAGATTTTTCTCCAATAAAGGATTAAACCAGTTTTCTCACAATTAAATGCAATATGTATTTTCAGAAACAAAGAAACATATAAAAACTATCAGCTGAATGTTGCAAAATAATAGATAAAAAAATAAAAATAAAATAAAAACCTCAAACTAACAACTTTTGGCATGTTGAATTTCTAGTTTATTCACCAAAAAAAAAAAATTTGCACCTTGGAATTTTCAGTATACAATCTAAAAACTGTCTTAAAAAATGTGTTGTATCTTGTATAACTTATAAAAAAAAGTTGAAAATTGCTTAACTTATTTTTAACTTATGTTGTGATAACTTATTGATCATATAATTTTTTACTGTAGGTTGTGAGAAACACCTGTGTTATTTCTGTTATGTGGTGAAGCAGGAAATAGCGAGCAAATGAAAGTAAAATCTAACTTTGTACATTCGCAAAAAATAAACAAGTGGCGTCACAAGAAAATCTAGTACTAATACGGTGTTGCAAAAAAGTAATTTCAGTCGATGTTGAGAGGAACTGTTGCTGAAGGAAATGGACTGTACAAAGTGTCTGTGTTGTCGCCGCACTTCTACTGAGCGAGGTAAGTTTTGTGCTTTTGACTTTAATTGATATTTTATCATGTTAATAAATAATTTGAATTTTTTGTGAGTAAATGAAAAGTGTGAACAGTCAGACTGAACCGTTTAATGTCTATTGTCATGGTCCCCCTCCAAACAGGGGTTTGTCAATTATTGTTTGACAAATTTGTAAAATATACATTAAACAAAAATATAATAGCAAGTCAACTTCAACCCAAGCTAAAGGTCAGATAAGTGTCATCCCTCCTACATTAAAATGTTTGAATTAAATGAGTATATGACTCATATGATTTTTGATCACAAGTATTATTTTAATGTATTTGCATCATAAAGCATTGATTTGATACAATATTAGGCCAGGCTTAAGATGCAGAACTGATGCTTTATGTCACTTCCTCTGTCCTTGTCCACCAATGCAGTTAAAATGTATCAATAGAAGTTTAATTGTCACTATTTTTTTTTTTTGTATTTCATTTTTCTGTGTTGATAGGTCGACCACTTCGCATAGTAATGATTGGAAAAACTGGAGTGGGAAAAAGTGCTTTAGGGAACACCATCCTTAATAGAGAGGTTTTTCGCTCAATCCCTTCTGCATGCTCTGTCACTGAAGTGTGCAAAAAAGCACATGTGGTCTATAACCATAGAGACATTTATGTGATTGACACACCTGGGATCTTGGATACCAGCAAGGAGAAAGACTTCATCAAAAGAGAAATAGTGAGATGCATTCAGGTTTCTGCACCAGGTCCTCATGTGTTCCTGCTGGTGATACAAATTGGCCGCTTCACTACTGAGGAGCAACAATCTGTCCAAGCCCTGCAAAAGCTCTTTGGAGAAGATGCTTCAAGATACATGATAGTGGTCTTCACTCATGGAGATCAACTCAAAGGTCAAAAAATAGAAGACTATGTATCAATAGGCCATGCAGAACTCCGTAAAGTGATCCAGAGCTGTGGTAGTAGATATGTGGTGTTTAATAACAATGACACAAAGAATCGAGCTCAAGTGAAGAAATTAATTGAGAAAATAGATGAAATGGTGGCGGCAAATGGGGGAGAATGCTTCACTGAAGTAATGTTTAAAGAAGCTGAAGCAAAAATTCAGCAACAGAAAATGAAGAGAGCAGTCGCAGAGCTTCTGGAATATCAGTTTAGCTTTCTTGGGCTTCTGGACGACAGAGTCGTTTTGTTCCAGCAAACATTGAAGGAAGGCCTTCACGAACAGTTTGCTATTGATAGCTCTTGCAGTTACTAAAGAGACATATCTTAAATTAAGTCAGTGCCATTGTTTTGTGTCAAGATGCACACCAGTACTGTTTTTTTTTCTACGGCATGTTTATAAATGTTACTTAAATTTGGTAATTGAACTAAGGTCAAATCCTGGCTTAATCTAAGTACTCTCTGTGAAACCAGCAATTGTGTTTATGTTCAGCTGTAGTTTTATATTACACCTTACTCATTTATGTGACTCACACAGTGTACGTTTAATTCAATAGTGGCCAACCTTCTAAAGAATAAATGGTAGTTTTCTAGGGATTCTTGATGAGAGAAGATCTTGATCTGTAATTTGATCCTATAATTTTATCAAATGTTGTTAAGACCTCCACAGTGACATTTATTGTGCATTTTGATTTTAACTTGTTAGAAAATTGTTGTGGTGAAATAAGTTATATATATATATATATAATTGAATTGCATGAATTGCATTTAATTGCATTGACTCTTTCATGAAGGCACTGTTTTCTCTAGCACTTTTATTTTTGAGTTCTGTTTTGTACAATTTAGTACTTACAGTATATATATAGTCGTGGTATACATGAGATTAGCAGTTAATTTTATGCCTATGTGCCGTAATTGCATGCATCAAAATCATTTTTAAGAAAAAACGTCTACTTTATAACTGTAGACATAAATGTATCCCTATCTTTACTATTTTTTCTTGCATTTCTTTAGAGTAATCTTTGAATAATAATGTTCTAACATCTGAAGTCATTTTAAGACACATTGGAAACTTTTCACAATTTATCTTTTTTTTTACCATTATCTTTTAATATTTGTTAAGAATCAGTTATATTCTGTAAATAAATGTAAAATTGTTATACTGTGAAAACAAGAGGTCTGTATATGTTTTTAATGTATATTAGTGTGATGTATTAGACCCAATATTTAATGTAATTCTAATTCAAATAAAGGCTGTTCTTTTGAACTTTCTATTTACCAAAGAATCCTGAAAAAAAATTCAACATTGATAATCAGAAATGTTTCTTGAGCAGCAAATCATCATATCAGAATGATTTCTAAAGGATCATGTGACACTGAAGACTGGAGTAATGATTCTGAAAATTCAGTTTTGCATCACAAGAATACATTACATTTTAAAATATGTTCAAATAAAAAAACAGTGATTTGTTTTGTATTTTTAATCAAATAAATGCAGCCTTAGGTAAGCATAAATACCTCTTTTAAAAAAAATAAAAAACCTTTTGAATGGTAGTACATATGCATATACATATATAGCTCAGTACATTTGCTTTACAGTAAACTTTTTTTCACTTTTTGAATTTTTTTGAATCAGTTTTCTTTAAAAAGATACCAACCTTGGGTCTGCAGTCATGAATTACAAAATGATTTAAGCACAGATCTCTGCTCAAAAAAAGATTGACAGTAAATATGTTAAAACAACAATATTTAGGGAAATTATGGGTTTTGACTGGGCAGAAAATTTGCATTTTTTTACATTTAGACATTTGGCAGACCCCTTTATCCAAATCAGTTTAATTTTAATTCAAGATGTTTTTTTGTTTTGTTTTTTAATCAAGATATAAACTCAGGATTATTAGGAACACCTGTTCAATTTCTCATTAATGCAATTATCTAATCAACCAATCACATGGCAGTTGCTTCAATGCATTTAGGGGTGTGTTCCTGGTCAATACAATCTCCTGAACTCCAAACTGAATGTCAGAATGGGAAAGAAAGGTGATTTAACCAATTTTGAGCATGGCATGGTTGTTGGTGCCAGACGGGCCGGTCTGAGTATTTCACAATCTGCTCAGTTACTGGGATTTTCACGCACAACCATTTCTAGGGTTTACAAAGAATGGTGTGAAAAGGGAAAAACATCCAGTATGCGGCAGTCCTGTGGGTGAAAATGCCTTGTTGATGCTAGAGGTCAGAGGAGAATGGGCCGACTGATTCAAGCTGATAGAAGAGCAACTTTGACTGAAATAAGCACTCGTTACAACCGAGGTATGCAGCAAAGCATTTGTGAAGCCACAACACGTACAACCTTGAGGCGGATGGGCTACAACAGCACCGGGTACCACTCATCTCCACTACATAATAGGAAAAAGAGGCTACAATTTGCACAAGCTCACCAAAATTGGACAGTTGAAGACTGGAAAAATGTTGCCTGGTCTGATGAGTCTCGATTTCTGTTGAGACATTCAGATGGTAGTCATGAATTTGGCGTAAACAGAATGAGAACATGGATCCATCATGCCTTGTTACCACTGTGCAGGCTGCTGGTGGTGGTGTAATGGTGTGGGGGATGTTTTCTTGGCACACTTTAGGCCCCTTAGTGCCAATTGGGCATCGTTTAAATGCCATGGCCTACCTGAGCATTGTTTCTGACCATGTCCATCCCTTTATGACCACCATGTACCCATCCTCTGATGGCTACTTCCAGCAGGATAATGCACCATGTCACAAAGCTTGAATCATTTCAAATTGGTTTCTTGAACATGACAATGAGTTCACTGTACTAAAATGGCCCCCACAGTCACCAGATCTCAACCCAATAGAGCATCTTTGGGATGTGGTGGAACGGGAGCTTTGTGCCCTGGATGTGCATCCCACAAATCTCCATCAACTGCAAGAAGCTATCCTATCAATATGGGCCAACATTTCTAAAGAATGCTTTCAGCACCTTGTTGAATCAATGCCACGTAGAATTAAGGCAGTTCTGAAGGCGAAAGGGGGTCAAACACAGTATTAGTATGGTGTTCCTAATAATCCTTTAGGTGAGTGTATATACACTTAACAAAATTATATGCAACACCTTTGCTTTTGTACATGAGCTGAACTCAACAATCTAAGACTTTTTCAATGTACACAAAAGGCCTATTTCTCTCAAATATTGTTCACAAATCTGACCTAATCTGTGTTAGTGAGCACTTCTCCTTTGCCGAGATAATCCATCCACCTCACAGGTGTGGCATATAAAGATGCTGATTAGACAGCATGGTTATTGCACAGGTGTGCCTTTGGCTGGCCACAATAAAAGGCCACTCTAAAATGTGCAGTTTTATCACACAGCACAATGCCACAGATGTCGCAAGTTTATATATATATATATATTTTGTTGTTGTTGTACTATAGTTACAATAGTTAAACTGAGAATTTGACTTTTTGGGTTCAAATCTGACAACTTTTGCAGACCTTACAAAGCAACTTGACAGTAACTTAAGCATGCAGTGGTCTTACATTCCCAGTTTGAGGCATGACTATGTATGTTATGTTCTAGAACACAACAGGAAATAAAAAAGTCCCTTCAAAAAACATACCAACAGTCAGTAAATACTATACCCGCATGTCATCTGTGCTGATCAGATACTATGCAGAATGTTTCACAACAGGAAGAAATTCTTCAGCATGTTTCTTACAAGGAAGAGAATGAAACATGTTTGTCAGAAGGAATGTTAATGATAGACTGAGTTAACTTATGACACAATAGTTTGCATTCTCTTGTTATCATAAAAGGAAAATCTTTAGAATCTTTCAACACAAAAAGTATAGACTTGTAGAAGGACCACATTCTCTGAAATGTTACCCCTGACTAACACAAAAAATGGTCCAAATTAACTTTTTTTATATAGGGCCTACCATTTGTTGTATCAGGTTTCACAGTTCAAATATTTTAGTTTTTGCTTGTCTATTATATTGTTTGTTGTTTAATCTATGAAACTGTGGTGGATAAATGAGATTTTAAAAGAAAATATCTTTATTTGTTCTTGTAACGTATTGACATGCAACATAACAATGACGTAGAGTATATTAATTTGATTGTAGCAAAAATGAACTAAGCTTGTTTTCAAATCAAACTACTCACACATATGTAACAAAAGGCTATCAGTGTCTACTGGATTCTGCAGTCCTTTTTCTCTGATTCTTTAGAATATGAGTAGTGTTCTAAAATGTCAGGGTTTCCATTTTTCCTCTTCATCTCCAAAATCATCTCTAATAGTCTCTCGACCTGAGAAACATTGTGGTCATTGTTGTTAAATGCATGACACTTTGACCCACAGGTTTGGATCAACTCTTGCAGTTGGGTGTCAGTGTTTTTAATGTACTCGGATACAGTTTTCTCTCTTAATTTCTCTTTTCTTGTGAACAGAACAATGGTTTCTTTTACTACGTCTGCACCAAACGCTCTCTGTATGTTCGGAGCTATCGCTCTCTCGCCATCTGTGTAACGGCCAAGCTCCATGACCAGCAAATACACGTCAGGCCCTGGCTGCCCGAGTTCTTTGCACTTCTTTATCTGTTCTTCCTGGTTTTGTAGATCTTCATCAAAGAAATCTGGGGTGTCAATGACCCTGATCTTGATTCCACAAACAGTTTCCTTTGCCATCTGACATGCCTGTGTCACTGGCACAGAACTGGCACGTGATTCAAAATGACGATTTCTCAGGATGGTGTTTCCGGTTGCGCTCTTTCCACTTCCTGTCTGTCCCAGCAGCACAATGGTCAAGGTGTTTTTCTTCTTGATGGCAGCTTGGTTATCTCCTTAAACATAGCATAGCATAACGTAATGTTACATATAACATAACATTCATTTCAAAAACGGCATCCTTTCTTTTCTAATTCTACATGGAGACATGGACCTCTTTTGCTGTACACTAGTCTGATTGTGAAAGGGTTTCTTTTTTACCTCTTTTTGCACTGTGCTACCAAAATAGATTAGTGTGCAGTCCAATGCTATTTTACATTTTCATTTTGGTATCATCATCATCGCACATGGCTTAAGAATGCTTGGACAGTAAAATCTTCTGTTCCGAAAGCTCATCTGATGGAGAATGTGTTAGCCTACATACAATATCTGACAATCTACAGGCCCAAAGTTCAAAACCAGTGCTACGTACTTCATCTCTGTTTTTGTGAATCATAATAATCATATTATTATGCTTTAAGGGATAGTTCACCCAAAAATCCTAGGTGTATATGACATTCTTCTTTCAGATGAAAACAATCAGAGTTATATTTAAAAATGTCTTGGCTAATCCAAGCATTATAATGGCAGTGAATGGCAGTGTTGCCAAGTCCGCAGATTTCCTGTGGAATTGGGCTACTTCAACACTGTTCCCGTGGGTTGTTTTTCATGTCTGTGAGTTGAAGCGACCCCAATTATGGTAAATGGTCTGCATTTATATAGAGCTTTTAACAGACCAATGGCCATCCAAAGTGCTTTATACATTGCCTCACATTCACCCATTCACACACCGACGGCGGTGTCTGCCATGTAAGGCGCCATCCAGCTCGTCGGGAGCAGCTGGGGTTAGGTGTCTTGCTCATGGACACCTCGACACTTCGTCAGGTGGAACCGAGGATCGAACCACCAACCTTCCGGTTTGTAGACAACCAACATGAACGACTGAACCACTGCCGCCAATTATGTGATATTTAGCCCCGGGAATGCGAATTTTAGCAGGCAACCCTGCCAAAAAAACACATATTTTACCCTCCAAATGCTATTTTGTCCGGAGAAAACGGACAAGCGTGTTCAAAACGCTTACGCTATACGTCCAACGTCATCGTCGTGCCAGTTATGCTTTTTTTGTAAGTTGAATATGGAAGGTGGTCTGCCGGAAGCTAGATATTTTACTTAAATATAGATATTTGTCTTACAAAAACCCATCGATTTGCTTCAGATGTCCTTTATTAACCCCCCAGAGCCGTGTGGAGTACGTTTTTGTGAAGGATGGATGCACTTTTTTGATCTTCAATTTTTGGGCTGCCATTCACTGACATT
Organism: Romanogobio albipinnatus; assembly: GCA_023566225.1. Taxonomy (NCBI): domain Eukaryota; kingdom Metazoa; phylum Chordata; class Actinopteri; order Cypriniformes; family Gobionidae; genus Romanogobio; species Romanogobio albipinnatus. The sequence continues at coordinate 37,503,247 of CM042259.1, read as the reverse complement.
ATAAAGCTTGGATTAGCCACAACATTTTTAATATAACTCTTTGTGATTGTGTTCGTCTGAAAGAAGAATGTCATATACACCTACGATGGCTTGAGGGTGAGTAAATTATGCGATACTTTTCATTTTTGGGTTAACTAACCCTTTAAATTTAGACTTTCTGTGAAGTATTGAACTGATTTAAAAGCATAGTTCACCTAAAAATGAAAATTCTGTCATCATTTACTCAGTTGCTCCGAATGGTATGCATTTCTTTCTTCTGCTGAACACATATACATAACATATTTTGAAGAATATGGATAAGCAGAAGGACCCCATTGACTTCCACAGTTTGGAAAAAAATACTATGGAAGTCAATGGGGTTTGGTTACCGATAATTTTCTAAATATCTTCTTTTGTGTTTAGCAGAAGAAAGAAATTCATACAGGTTTGGAACAACTTGAGGATGACTAAATGACAGAATTTTCTTTTTTGGGTGAACTATCCCTTTAAATATGTCACTATGTTAATTGAAATAGCAAGACAGTCTTGTAAGTATCAAACAAATCAGCAATCGACCATCTTTTTTTTTACATGAAAGGCTCTCCTCTATTCTTTCTTAGATTCTTTCATGGGAAGAAATTAAACCTTTTTGTTTTTATCTTCTTTGATCATTTTGAATTCTAGATTATGATATTATACCTGGTATATGTTCTTGTGGCATTGCTTCCTGTGGATTACAGACCTCCCATTCCACAGATGCGGTCCTCTGTAATGATCTGCAGTTAAATAGAAAATGGATCAAGGAATGGATTTGACCTCTCTGGAATGGGTATCATCTGGATAAACTCATATGTTTAGTCTTACCTTTCATGCTTGTTTACTTGCAGCTCAGGCACACTTTTACAACATGTAATCAGTTGGTTGATTAAGTCCCGTTGCTCCATATTTTTGTTAAAAACACACACTTTCCTTCCACATTGATAGAGAATGCTATCCAGGTTCTCATCTGTTTCTTTGTTTGGCCTTACTGATGTTCTATCTTCTCTACTGACCAGAACAACAACAGTGTTTTTCTCCATTTTCTTTCCAAACTTTTGCTGAAAAGCTACAAGCTCTTCCATATCCCTCTGAGAGACATGGTCACGCTGCAGAACGAATAAAATCATACACCTGGATGATGTCTCCATATACCTTTGAATTACAGCCTGAGGCTCTTGAATAACAGTAATCCATCTGACTCCTATCTGCAGAGATACCTCTTCAGCAAATGTGGACTGTTCTGGCAGGAAATGTTCAAAGCCAAGAATTTTATTTCCCACCAGACACTTACACCAGCTGTTTGCCCCTATCAGAAACATTTTTACGTCTCCATGGAATTGCTCAGTGTGGTCATGTCCTGTAATGAAGTTCACACAAGCATTTTTGAAATCCTGAATTTGAGACTTCACAGTAAGGTTGTTAACATTTATTAATTATGTTAGCATTTATTAATCATGTTAGCCAATCACAACAGTGGGTGTTTTTACTGAAGTCTCACAACAGACACGCCCCTTGAAACAGGGCATTCAGCCAGAGGGCAAACATCAGTATAGACCAAATGCCTTTTATTTCTAAATTATGACATTTTATGATGTATACAATTAAATAAATAAAAAAAAACATGCTATGGGACCTTTAAAATTTAAGGCAGCAACTTTATTTTTTACCAGTAGTCACACAATATTTTACAAATGAATCCAAAGAGACTTCAAAGTATACATTTGACAATATGTGAGTTCCCTTGGAAACAGACCTAAGACTTTGGCATTGCCACCTCCACAAACTACTATTGAGCTACAGCTGAGCTCTAATCGTAACTTTATCTTACATCTAACATCAGTGAGTCTCTGAAACGCTCAAATGTATAAATGTTTCAAAGATTCATCGCTATTAAACCTTAATTATTTAAAATTCAAACGCCAAACATTTTTAGAAGCTTACCTTTTGACATACTGACTCAATTTCAGATCATTCCACACAAAAACAAACAAAATGTGAGACACATTTTCTTGAAAGAGAATTTCTGGTAAGAGTCTGCACTCTATCTGAAAGTGAAAATCTGGGGAGGTTGAAACTTTTTTTTTTTTACGTTGAAAAGGGGCGGATCAAAATGTTCTCTAAATAGGTCCTCACTAAACACTGAGATTATAGTTATTTTACTTTGAATATGATTTTATTTTTCTGTGGAGTGCCAACTCATTCTGACAGCTCCAAAAAAAAGTATGTAAGAAAAAAGATAACAACTCAAAAGACATTTGACAGACCTGGAATCTTCAAGTGAGATTAAAATGCATGCACTTGGCCTGAATAACCAGATTCAAGTCACATGATCTCGTACTCCTGCATATTTGTCACTCCTGATTAATTTATTCAAAGGTTACCAGAGTTTGACTGGTCATGTGACATCAGCATGCCCAATGAGAGGGGAGCTGCCATAATTTAATAAAATAAATAAAGTTTATATGCCAGTGATATGACAGGAGTTTCTTTCTTTTTTTTTTTTTTTAAATAAAAAGTAGTTCTATTTGTTTCTTTAAATATAAAACTTTAATTCCTGGTTTCAGACAGGGCTTATCTTAAACCAGGATTAGGCCTTAGTTCAATTAGGACATGTAACATTTATAAACTTGCCTTAGAAAATGTAAATATCAACAGCACTGCACCTTTAAGTGGACAACATCAATTAGTGCACCAGTCTACCTTTAGGGTGAGCTCTGGGTATAGGTAAGGTTATAGGTATTTTATACACAATTTATATAGCCAAAACTCAGTTGTTTGTACATAAACTTTTATTTATGTTAATTACAAAATAGTGGACATTTATGTGGATTTTTAATGAAATCCTTAGGCTGACTGACCGATTGTTAAAAAGCCACGCCTTATCATAAAGGTGTCACGAACTCCATGGTCATGGACGGTGTGCACCTGAGGTTTACCTGATGGTTTTTGTCAAAGGTAGGAATCATTTTACAAATTAATAAAACTTTAAGTTGTCTAAATAATGTAATACACATTTAAGGGCCGTGTTTAGTCTGACAAAACGGGGAACTTGCGCGACTCTCCTCAAGCAAGCTGGGGGGTTTGGTTTATAAAAATCTCCCGTTTTAGGTACAATTTATTTTAAAACTGTGTGTTAATATATTCGTAAACATTTAAGAATGTAAATCAGCTAATTTTTAACAATTTTCTTTTTGTGTGACTCAACCGTTAAACGATGTCTCAAACTCAAGCTCAATAGTAGCTAGGCTAGATGTAGGCTAAGTTAAAAAAAATAAAATCTGAGTGGATAAAGTCTGTGTAAATTGATTTAATCATGAATCCAAGTGAGATAAAAATGACACTGTAGGCAGAAAATACTCAAATGTAGCTTACATTAAAGATGCACGATTCTAAATAAATAAAATGTTTTTGTTAGAAGTGGAGATCGCATTTATCCCACGATTTTAAAGAAAATAAATTGACTATATATAGTATGTATATCTACACTCACCTAAAGGATTATTAGGAACACCATACTAATACTGTGTTTGACATCCTTTCGCCTTCAGAACTGCCTTAATTCTATGTGGCATTGATTCATCTGGGTGCTGAAAGCATTCTTTAGAAATGTTGGCCCATATTGATAGGATAGCATCTTGCAGTTGATGGAGATTTGTGGGATGCACATCCAGGGCACGAAGCACCCGTTCCACCACATCCCAAAGATGCTCTATTTGGTTGAGATCTGGTGACTGTGGGGGCCATTTTAGTACAGTGAACTCATTGTCATGTTCAAGAAACCAATTTGAAATGATTCGAGCTTTGTGACATAGTGCATTATCCTGCTGGAAGTAGCCATCAGAGGATGGGTACATGGTGGTCATAAAGGGATGGACATGGTCAGAAACAATGCTCAGGTAGACCGTGGCATTTAAACGATGCCCAATTGGCACTAAGGGGCCTAAAGTGTGCCAAGAAAACATCACCCACACCACTACACCACCACCACCAGCCTGCACAGTGGTAACAAGGCATGATGGATCCATGTTCTCATTCTGTTTACGCCACATTCTGACTCTACCATCTGAATGTCTCAACAGAAATCGAGACTCATCAGACCAGGCAACATTTTTCCAGTCTTCAACTGTCCAATTTTGGTGAGCTTGTGCAAATTGTAGCCTCTTTTTCCTATTTGTAGTGGAGATGAGTGGTACCCGGTGGGGTCTTCTGCTGTTGTAGCCCATCCGCCTCAAGGTTGTGCGTGTTGTGGCTTCACAAATGCTTTGCTGCATACCTCGGTTGTAACGAGTGGTTATTTCAGTCAAAGTTGCTCTTCTATCAGCTTGAATCAGTCGGCCCATTCTCCTCTGACCTCTAGCATCAACAAGGCATTTTCGCCCACAGGACTGCCGCATACTGGATGTTTTTCCCTTTTCACACCATTCTTTGTAAACCCTAAAAATGGTTGTGCGTGAAAATCCCAGTAACTGAGCAGATTGTGAAATACTCAGACCGGTCCGTCTGGCACCAACAACCATGCCACGCTCAAAATTGCTTAAATCACCTTTCTTTCCCATTCTGACATTCAGTTTGGAGTTCAGGAGATTGTCTTGACCAGGACCACACCCCTAAAAGCATTGAAGCAACTGCCATGTGATTGGTTGATTAGATAATTGTATTAATGAGAAATTGAACAGGTGTTCCTAATAATCCTTTAGGTGAGTATATATATATATATATGCATACACATGCATACTTTCTGACAAAATGTTCATCACTTTAATCTATTTGAAAACATATCAATTCATTAAGTCTTGTTTCATGATTGGAAGCATCAGCGTTTGTGAATGTGAATAAATATTTTCAATGAATGAGCAATGACAAACACTTTTTTAAACACTCACTTGTCGCCACCTCCTGGCGTAATGATAAATACAATACAAGTGACAAAATACTTTCAAAAGATGATTTAATACTCTTATTTTGATCACTACCATAGCATGGTGTTTATAAACTTTTATCCCAATACACATTGATCCCCTGTTATTTAAATGTTTACACATAAATAATGATGGTTCACCTTTATAGTAGGTGGCCTTAACTATTATGTACTTACATAAAAAAATGTGTACAATGTGTCACAGTTCTATGAGAGAGGACTCAAATGCAGGAATGAGTGATCAGGGGTTTATTGACAAACAGCTGACAAGACAAGAAATGGTGAGGAGGTGAACAGTCCAAACAGTAGGCAGGTTAGGAGCACAATCACAGGCAGGAAGAGCAGCCACTATAACTAACTCTAGAAGGTGGTAGACTGGAGAGCAGTTCTGGCAGAGCAGCATGAGACCAGAGGATACCAGCGATGTCCAGGCAGGAATCCTAGGGCAATGCAGTCAGGTCTTATCAGGAAACTCACCAAGCTTGCAGCTAGGCAAGGAGAGCAAGCTGCCAGGTGTAATAACTTGCATGAGACAGCTCTGTTCAGAATGGGTCTTTACTTAAGGAAATCAGCAGAGTTCAGTACACTTGATGCCTCACATCTGGCTGCATATGGAACCCTCCCCAGTTCTTCTTTGCTTTTTCGGCCCATAACTAAAATTCCAAACAAGTACTGGATCTCCAACACCAAAACTACGTTCATGGAACTTTTTATCATGATGGACTTTTTGCTTTTGTTGTTGCTCTTGAATCTTTCTTGATAAATCAGGATGCATAAAGTCCAAAGAACATTGCAATTTCCTTCCATGCAACATTTCAGCTGGGGAAAGCCCTGAAGCCCGTTCCTTCAACACATTTTTTCAACATGCCTTAAATAATTTGCATGGCCTGTTCTACTAACCCATTACTGTAAGCATGATAAGGTACAGAAGTGACATGCCGTACACCGTTTTTCTTAAGGAACTCTTTGAATTCAGCACTAACAAAACAAGTAGCATTATCGGATACAATCAGTTCAGGTAGTCCATGGTTACTGAAGCTATTACGCAAACATTCAATGGTGACAGCAGATGTAGCTGAGTTCCCTTTCGAGGGAACTCTCACTGCGTCGGAACGACACTTTGGGGATACTCCCTAAGCACTAGCGAATCTGAAGTCCGTATAGCCACTAAACCAATCTGATTGGCGTGCGTGATGACGTCATCGTGACGGCGTACCCGGAAGTATAAAGCGGGAGCCGGCGCACTGAAACGGCAGTTATTGCTCTTCAGCATAGCGCTCTCTGTTGAAATTGTCTGTCTATTTACTGTTGTTTGTCACAGTTGCAAAAGTGTGTGAATGAAAAGAAAGAAAGGAAAAGAATGTGAGAGAGTTTAAGCAGTGTGTGCATCTGTGTCCCTGCTTTATTCGGGCTCAGATGCACACCTGCTTTGTGTGCAGTGTCTGGGTGTTGAGCATGCTCGTGCAGTTCTCGAGGGAACTGCCTGTCAGTGGAAAAGCTGCTCACACTCAGACTGCTCCACTCTCGGCTGGCCGTGTTCGATGAGACCGGCCAGCTTTGTGAGCCCCAGGGTTCTGGACCCGCGATCGCTGAGGCGTCTCGGTGCCACAGACCATGGGGTTCACAGAAGGACTTGTCAGCGGGATCTGGGACTGCTGCGGCACTTTCCCAATCCTTGTCTGACAGTTCTAAGGATCTTCCTCCCCGTGTGGAAGCCCGCGCTGCGGCTTCTTCCCCCGGGGTTGAGGATCTGATGCTTAAAAGCTGGACCCCCGATCGCTGAGGCGTCTCGGTGTCACAGACCATGGGGTTCACAGAAGGACTTATCAGCGGGATCTGGGACTGCTGCGGCACTTTCCCAATCCTTGTCTGACAGTTCTAAAGATCTTCCTCCCCGTGTGGAAGCCCGCGCTGCGGCTTCTTCCCCCGGGGTTGAGGATCTGATGCTTATTCTCTCCTGTTCCGAGGAGTCAGATGAGTGGTGCATCAGGGCAGGTGGAGAAGCAGGAAGTGTTTCATCGCTTCATCCACTCGCCCAAGAGGAGCTAATTGAGGTTTTTGACTCGTGTGGTGGCCAAATTGAAGATCAATTGGCCACAGGAAGTGCCGGAAATTCAACCACCTAGTAGGCTGGACGACCGGTTTCTTTCTCGCCGGGTCCAAACACCTCGCCGGGGTTTACCTTTCTTCCCGGACCTACACATCGAGGTGTGTAGGTCGTGGAGGAAGCCCTAAAGAGCTCGATGAGGGCGACGGTCCCTCTTCGGAGGATGTGCTGGAGCTACGGAGGGCTGCAGATTTGTCTCTCCGCATCACCAGGGAGATGGCCTGTGCTATCGGCCGGGCCATGGCCCCGTGGTGATGGTGGAGAGGCATCTCTGGCTGAATCTATCGGGGATGAGGGAGAAGGATAAGTCCTTCCTCCTAGGCTCCCCGATTTCGCCTTCTGGTCTATTTGGTGACGCGGTTGAGACCGTTGTCGCCGGGTACCAGGAGGCGAAGATGCAGTCAGCGGCCTTCCGTCAGTGCCTCCCTCGCCACTCAGAGCCTGGGAAAGCGGCCCCTAGGGGGCAGCCTCAGCCGTCTACCAGCTCCTCGCACCGGCAGGTGCAGAAGGAGAGCGTCGCCTCTAGAGCCCCTCCTCCAGGAGCCTGGCAACAGAGGCGGCGTTCTCACCAGCAGTCCCAGCAGCGGTCTTTTACTCCTGGAGGCGATCTGAGGAACGTACTCCAGGGAGGGAGGCTGCTAGGAAGAAGTCCTAGCTTCGGCTGGACTTCCAAGAGCGGTCCCCCCCGCGGGGGAGCAACCGAGGTTGCTTCCTCTGCGGCACTCCGGGGAAATCGAGGTAATCCCGCCGTCTATGATGCTTCGGGCCCCATCGATTTCCCGCGAACGCATGCTGCTCCAGCCGCCTCCGGAAGGACTTGCGGCTGGGCAGCTAACGCGTCCGCACATAGAGAATCGTTCCCAACCACTTCCTGCCGGTCATCCGCTTCAAGGGGTTGGGGACGATGCTCGTGTAACACCCGAAGCCAGCCTCGAGAGGCTGGTTCCCTGAGTAGAGTATCTCGGCGCATGAAAATGCCTTCCGAATATTTCTACATGGGTCCTGCGTACTGTAGACAAAGAGCAGGGTCGGGTAAGGGAACTGGTAAAATCCTTACTGGCGAAGGAAGCCTAAGGGTTCCTCTGCCAGAGAGGGAGCCCGGGTTCTACAGCCGGTACTTTATAGTTCTCGGAAGGGAAGGAGAGTGGCGTCCGGTAGACCTGAGGTATTTGAATCGGTCTCTGAGGAGGCTCGGTTTCAAAATGCTCATGGTCTCCATCATCGTGAGTTAGATCCAGTTCGAGATATCTTCATCCTTCCATGTCACAGGAAGTTCTTGAGGTTCGCTTTCGGGGGCGAGGCGTACCAATATCGAATGCTTCCCTTCGGTCTAGCTCTTCACCCACGCACATTCACAAGGTGCATGGATGCAGCTCTGGCTCTATTAAGACTCCAGGGCATCCGTGTGCTGAATTTTCTCGACGACTGGCTCATATTGGCCCAGTCGTACGGGATGGCAGTTCGGCATTGAGGTGTCGCTCTGGCCCGTATAAAGTGCTTGGGGCTGAGACTCAACACAGCAGGTGTGTTGACGCCATCCCGGAGGACTACGGTTCTAGGGATCGTATGGGACTCGACGACGATGCGGGCACAATTGTCTCCTGCGCGAGTCGAGACCATACTGGCGATGGTCTCAGAAATTAGGCTAGGCCACAGCATCACTGTAGAGCACTTTCAGGAAGTGCTGGGGCTCAGGGCAGCAGCGTCCAACGGGATACCCTTTGGCCTGCTGTACATGAGACCTCTACAGTGGTGGCTGGAAACCAAGGGGTTTTCCCCAGAGGGAATCTTTTCCGTATGATCAGGGTAACGCGCAGATGCCTTCGTTCCCTAGTCACATGGAAGAAACCTTGTTTTCTGTCCCAGGGGTCAGTGTTGGGAGCGTCCTGTTGCCGGGAAACCGTTTCAACAGACGTCTCCTTCATTGGCTGGGGCGCCAAAGGCGCTTGGGTTTCCCTAGTCCTAGTTGTGCCCGGTCTCCGGCTTCACACTAGGGCAGGCACGACCCTCGGTAGGTCCAAAGGGTCAGTGTTGGAGCGTCCTGTTGCCGGGAAACCGTTTCAACAGACGTCTCCCTCATTGGCTGGGGCGCCGAAGGTGCTTGGGTTTCCCTAGTCCTAGTTGTGCCCGGTCTCCGGCTTCACACTAGGGCAGGCACTACCCTCGGTAAGGTCCCAAGGGCCAGTGTTGGGAGCGTCTTGTTGCCGGGAATCCGCTTCAACAGACGCCTTCCTCACTGGCTGGGGCGCGGTCATGGACGGCCGCTTTGGGGGGAAGTCCTAGCTTTGGCTGGACTTCCGAGAGCGGTTCCCCCCGTAGAGGGGCAACCGAGGTTGCTTCCTCTGCGGCGCTCCGGGGAAATCGAGGTAATCCCGCCGTCTATGACGCTTCAGGCCCCATCAATTTCCCGCGAACGCATGCTGCTCCAGCCGCCTCCGGAGGGACTTGCGGCTGGGCGGCTAACGCGTCCGCACATAGAGAATCGTTCCCAACCACTCCTGCCGGTCATCCGCTTCAGGGGGTTGGGGAGGAGGCTTGTGTAACACCCGAGGCCAGCCTTGAGAGGCTGGTTCCCTCAGTAGATTATCTCGGCGCATGGAATGCCTTCCGAATATTTCTACATGGGTCCTGCGTACTGTAGAAGAGCAGACATCCTATCGAGGCAGGGGCTGAGGCCCGGGGAGTAGCGACTCCACCCAGGGGTGGTGGCGTCTCGAGGGACGTTCCACTGTCCACTGTGGTGTTCAATCACGCATCCAGCCCCGCTGGGGTTGGATGCCATGGTTCAGACGTGGCCGAGGCTGCGTCTGTATGCTTTTCCCCCGATTGCTCTGCTCCCGGGTGTCCTGGACAGAGTCCGCCAACAGGGGGTCAGCCTACTTTTAGTAGCACCCGTTGGCCGACGCGAGTTTGGTTCTCGGATATCATAGCTTTGCTGGCAGGTCCTCCATGGCAGATTCCTCTGAGGAGGGATCTCCTATCTCAGGCAGGGGGCACTATATTTCACCCCCGGCCAGATGTTTGGAACCTTTGGGTCTGGCCCTTGAGGGGGTCAGGTACCTAGATATTGGCCTGTCGGCAGAAGTGATAGAGACCTTACTCAGTTCTAGGGCTCCATATTTCAGGAGACTGTACAGCCCCAAGTGGTGAGCCACTTGGTGCAGGGAGCGTGAGGTGGTCCCAGTTAACTGGCCGGTGGCTTCAGTGCTGGAGTTCCTCCGAGATCGCTTCTCTGCGGGTCCAACCCCGTCCACACTCAGGGTGTCCGTGGCTGCCATAAGGCTTTCCACACTCCTTTGGGTGATGGGCTTGGGTAGACACCATCTGGTTGTACAGTTCCCCTGTGGGGCTCGGTGGATGCGGCCTGTGGCTCGTTCCAGAGCTCCCAACCTGGGATCTGGCAGTGGTTCTCGGAGGCTGGCTGAGGCCCCCTTCGGACCATTGGAGTCGGATGGACCAGGGAACTTAGGATTGGTCAGTTCCCTGGTTCTTCAGGCATTACATCCCCCGCCTCACGTGACGGCGGAGTAAGATACCTTCACTGTGGAGCACTTTTGAGTGCTGGGGCTCAGTACAGCAGCGTCCAAGGTGAGACCTTTTGACCTGCTGCACGTGAGACCTTGACAGTGGTGGTTGGAAACCAAGAGGTTTCCCCCAGAGGGAATATCTTTCGTATGATCAGGGTAACGCGCATATGCCTTCGTTCCCTAGTTATATGGAAGAAACCTTGGTTTCTGTCCCAGGGGTCAGTGTTGGGAGCGTCCTGTTGCCGGGAAACCGTTTCAACAGACGTCTCCCTCATTGGCTGGGGCGCCGAAGGCGCTTGGGTTTCCCTAGTCCTAGTTGTGCCCGGTCTCCGGCTTCACACTAGGGCAGGCACGACCCTCGGTAGGTCCCAAGGGTCAGTGTTGGAGCGTCCTGTTGCCGGGAAACCGTTTCAACAGACATCTCCCTCATTGGCTGGGGCGCCGAAGGCGCTTGGGTTTCCCTAGTCCTAGTTGTGCCCGGTCTCCGGCTTCACACTAGGGCAGGCACTACCCTCGGTAAGGGTCCCAAGGGCCAGTGTTGGGAGCATCCTGTTGCCGGGAAACCGTTTCAACAGACGCCTCCCTTCATCGGCTGGGGCACGGAAGGTAAAGGAGTGGAGAAGTTCTCCCTACGGTGCTGGCGCTAGGGTACTCAAGTCCTAGTTGTGCCCGGTCTCCGGTTTCACACTAGGGCAGGCGCTACCCTCGGTGTGGGCTAGTGGGTACTCGTTCCCCAAAGTGTCGTTCCGACGCAGTGAGAGTTCCCTCGAAAGGGAACGGCTCGGGTTACGTCTGTAACCCTTGTTCCCTGAGAAGGGAACGAGCACTGCGTCGCGTCACCACACCTCGGCACGCCTGGAGCGCATGCTTCAGAGCAATAGCTGCCGTTTCAGTGCGCCGGCTCCCGCTTTATACTTCCGGGTACGCCGTCACGATGACGTCATCACGCACGCCAATCAGATTGGTTTAGTGGCTATACGGACTTCAGATTCGCTAGTGCTTAGGGAGTATCCCCAAAGTGTCGTTCCGACGCAGTGCTCGTTCCCTTCTCAGGGAACAAGGGTTACAGACGTAACCCGAGCCGTTCACTGGATACACATCCATCCATTTTGAATGTGCATCAATCAAGACAAATAAAAATTTTCCCATGAATGGACCTGCATAATCCATATGCAATCTTTGCCAGGGTTTTTCTGGCCAATTCCAAGGATGCAGTGGAGCTACGGCCGGAACGTTCCTATGCTCTTGGCACATCTGACAGGTTTTAACCAACCTCTCAATATCTTGATCTAACTTGGGCCACCACACATAACTTCGGGCCAAAGTTTTCATCCTAGACACTCCTGGGTGGCACTGATGCAGCTGTTTCAGAACTTCTGATCTACCCACACTGGGGATGATTACTCGGGCCCCCCAGAGCTTAATTCATCTTTCCTGGTTGTAAATGGATCAAACTCTGTTCCAATTAATTCCTGCAGGAATCCTCTTTGCACCATCTCTCTCACCCTGGATAATACTGGATCTTTTTGTGTCCATCCTCTCACCTGTTCTGCTGTAATTAAAGTTATGTCTGCATTCTCCAGCATGAGGACTCTTTCCTCCTGTTCAGTCCCAGAGTCCGTTGACAAAGGTAACCGACTTAGAGCATCTGCATTTCCATGATCCTTGCCAGGCTTGTAGATGATGGTTTATTCATATGCCCTTAGTGTCACAGCCCATCGCTGGATCCTAGGAGATGACATTTGGGGAACAGCTTTTAACTCATTAAACAAAGACAACAAAGGTTTATGGTCTGTAACAATAGTGAACTTCCGACCATACAAATACTTATGGAAGCGTTGTAAGCCAAACATTACAGCCAAACCTTCCTTGTCCAACTGCAAATAATTCCGCTCAGCTTGATTCAATGTCGGTGACAATTTTGACAAAAAACTAGTGGGAAAACAGGCATTCATTTATAATTTTATTATTTTTTTCCATGTTATATTGTTTAAAATGATTGATTGAGGAATACTAAGAAGGTTGATGTCGAACTTTAAAAAATGAATGAGGAGGAGGGTAGTGAATGACATCTCGGGATGCTAAAGACCCGAGGTATGCATTTAGGGGTTAATAACACATAATTAAAACCAAAAGTTGTAACTTTATTATTTAATGGAGCTGAGCTAACATTAACTAACAGTTGTTTTTTTTTTTTTTAACTAACGTTATCAAAGAAAAATAACTTCTGTAAAAAATGTAGCTATTGCTTTGTTAATGTTAGTTAATGCATAAACTAGTGAGACCTTATTTTTGAAATTGCAATATATAGCAATACAAAAATGCAACAATATGCATCTTGGATAGTGACAATATATTGTGTATAGTTCACCCAAAATGAAAATTACTGTGTGAGAAAAAAAAAAAAAGTTTTAGTGTCAATACTACATTAAACTACTATATAAATGTTGAATATAATCAGTGTTTCCCATAGGTTGATAATTTACTTGTGGTGGTGGGCAGGGCCAAGTGGGCGGTGTGGCTCAGTGCAGTGCTTGATGAGTGTGTTCAGAACAAACTAGTCAAACAAAGGTTTATTTTGATATGCAGATAAAATTAACTTTTAGTAGCTAATTTTTATAGGGAAAATTTAAAATATTCTACTCTAATCTATAATTAAATGTACCATTGTTCTTTTATAGCATCACACTAAACTGACCAACAGCTTCAGTGATTATAAAAGGAGTGTTCTTTACTTAATTCAGTCATAATTTGAAGAAAAGTTTTTGTTTTTCATAAGACTTTGTGACTTCTGTTGCATTATTTTCCTGTTTACCACTGTGAAGCTGCTTTGAAACAATCAGAATTGTAAAAAGTGCTATATAAATAAAAGTGACTTGACTTCCTACTTTTTTCCGTATACCGGTATTTAATACCGATCGCTTCTCAAGATGGCGCCGAGGATGGCTGCTACGTCGCAAGCTCTGCTGGAACATTGTAGTTTTTTGTTTGTTCTGTTTATAGTTCTTATGTTTTTCGTCTTGGATGTTGTCTGCCTTACTAAGTACGACAGACAGACACTTTTGGACATTGGTTCGGCAATCGCACACCGAAAACCGGACTTTAAATTCTTCAGTGACGACACGCTGCTTACAAACACAGCAGCGGAACCCTTTGTCTGGACGGCCCGACCACGCAAACGCGGCCGGAGAAGAGGGAAGAGAGCCGGCGTACTTATCAGAGTTAGACGCCGCGCAAACCGACCCCCGCTTCCCAGTATTTTACTGGCTAATGTTCAGTCTCTGGACAATAAACTCTGCGAGCTGAGAGCGCGGATCTCTTTCCAGCGAGACACGAGGGACTGCTGCATTATCTGCCTTACAGAAACCTGGATGTCCGCTGAGATTCCAGATTCGGCCATCGAAACCGCGGGGTTCTCCGTGCACCGAATGGACAGAGAAAAAGATCTCTCCGGGAAAAGCAAAGGCGGGGGTGTATGTTTTATGATCAACCGATCCTGGTGTGATCAGAGGAACGTACATTCTATCAAGTCTTTCTGTTCTCCTGATCTGGAATTTCTCATGGTTCTGTGCCGACCATTCTGGCTACCGAGGGAATTCACCGCGGTCATCATCACAGCTGTGTATATTCCCCCGCAAGCCGACACAGACCGGGCACTAAAGGAACTGTACAGGACAGTGAGTGAGCAGGAAACCGCGCATCCTGAGGCTGCGTTTATTGTGACCGGAGACTTTAACAAAGCCAACTTCAAGCGCATCGCACCCAAATACCACCAACATGTTAACTTCAACACGCGAGGGAACCGTGTTTTAGACCACTGTTACTCCCCCTTCAAGGATGGATACAAATCACTCCCACGCCCACCATTCGGCAAATCAGATCACGCGTCAATCCTCCTTTTGCCCGCTTATAGGCAGAGACTCAAACAGGAAGCACCCGCCCTCAGAACCATCCAGTGCTGGTCGGATCAATCAGATTCTATGCTACAGGACTGTTTTGATCACGTGGACTGGGAGATGTTCCGGTCGGCCTCTGATGACGACATCGAGGTCTACGCTGATAGCGTAACGTGTTTCATCAGGAAGTGCGTAGATGACGTTGTTCCGACCAAAACAATTCGGCTGTACCCTAACCAGAAGCCGTGGCTAAACGGGGATGTTCGCGCGGCACTCAATGCGCGCACCTTCACATTTAACTCCGGTAATGCGGAGGAGCATAAACAAGCAAGTTATGCCCTCCGGAAAACCATCAGAGCAGCAAAACGGCAGTACAGGGACAAGATTGAAGGACAGTTCAACACCACCGACTCCAGAAGCATGTGGAGGGGAATTAACACCATCACGGACTATAAAGGGAACACAAACTCCACCGTGAACACCGCTGCCTCTCTCCCGGACGAGCTCAACACCTTCTATGCTCGCTTTGAGGGAACCAACACCGCCCTCGCGGAGAGAGAGCTCGCGGCTGAAGATACAGAGGTTAGTGCACTCTCCGTATCTTTAGCGGATGTAACCCGATCCTTCCGGCGGGTGAACGTCCGTAAAGCTGCGGGTCCAGACGGCATTCCCGGCCGTGTGATCAGAGCGTGCACGCACCAACTGGCTGGAGTTTTCACTGACATTTTTAACCTGTCCCTCTCCCTGTCTGTGGTCCCCACATGCTTCAAAACGTCCACCATTGTGCCTGTACCTAAGCAGTCAAAAACCACCTGCTTAAACGACTGGCGTCCTGTTGCTCTGACCCCCATCATCAGCAAATGCTTTGAAAGAATAGTCAGAAACCACATCTGCTCTGTTCTCCCCCCCTCACTGGACCCACTGCAGTTTGCATACCGCACAAACCGCTCCACTGACGATGCCATTTCATCCACTATACACACTGCTCTCTCCCACCTGGAAAAGAGGAACACTTATGTGAGAATGCTGTTTGTGGACTACAGCTCAGCATTCAACACCATTGTGCCCTCCATACTTGACATTAAACTCCGGGCTCTAGGCTTAAACAGCCTGTTATGCAGCTGGATCCTGGACTTCCTGTCAAACAGACGCCAGGTGGTCAGAATGGGCAGTAACATCTCCTCATCACTGACTCTCAACACTGGAGCCCCTCAGGGTTGTGTTCTCAGCCCACTCCTGTACTCCCTGTACACACATGACTGTGTGGCTACCCACAGCTCCAACACCATCATCAAGTTTGCTGACGATACGACGGTGGTAGGTCTTATCACCGACAATGATGAAACGGCCTACAGAGAGGAGGTGCACACTCTGACACGGTGGTGTCAGGAGCACAACCTCTCCCTCAACGTCAGCAAGACCAAGGAGCTGGTGGTCGACTTCAGGAGGAATGAGAGTGAACACCGCCCCATCACCATCGATGGAGCACCGGTGGAGAGAGTCAGCAGCTTCAAGTTCCTCGGTGTCCACATCACAGAGGAACTCTCATGGTCCGTCCACTCCGAGGCCGTTGTGAAGAAGGCTCATCAGCGCCTTTTCTTCCTGCGACGGCTGAGGAGGTTTGGAATGAACCGCCACATCCTCACACGCTTCTACACCTGCACCATCGAGAGCCTGCTGACCGGCTGCATCACCACCTGGTACGGCAACAGTACCGCCCGCAGCCGCAAAGCCCTGCAAAGGGTAGTGCGCACGGCCAGCTGCATCATCGGAGGTGAGCTTCCCTCCCTCCAGGACATTTACGCCAGGCGGTGTGTGAAGAGAGCTCAGAGGATCATCAGAGACTCTAGCCACCCGAACCATGGGCTGCTCTCACTGCTCCCATCAGGCAGACGGTACCGCAGCATTAGAACACGCACCAGCCGACTCCAGAACAGCTTCTTCCCACAAGCAATTAGACTACTTAACTCCTGATCCATCAGGATCATAACACACACTGGACAGAATATCACTCCGCACAACCCACTGTAGATACACACACATTATATACACATTTATGTATCATTTATTATTTATCATTTATCATATAGCACCTATTGTACATAATTGGATCTCTACTGTGAATAATAATGTATACTGTACATTGTATATTATTATTATTATAGCTTAATGTATACTGTTTAATGTATGTTTAGTGTATATTGTTTAATGTATATGTATATTGTAAGTATGTGTATATTGTTTAAAGCTGTGAGAACTACACTCACATTGTGTAAATTATTTATTGTTTATTGTAGTGTATACTGTGCTGTGAGTAATTGTGGGCGCATCAGATGTGTAATCTGATGTTGCTTAAATGTTGTACATGTCATGTCGTGACTGCTATGTTGCTCGGAACTGCACCAAGAATTTCACCTGCTGTTGCACTTGTGTATATAGCTGTGTGACAATAAAGTGATTTGATTGATTTTGATTTGATAAGGAGTGGAATTTGCTAAAAAGGGCTCCTCTGCCACCATCTACCGTTTATAGTGGTAATGTCTTTTTTTTTATTGCTTTTTAAAAACTTTTTCACCTTTAAACCTTTAGTTTTACAAATCATCACATTAAAAATAACATTAAAATTGGATAATATTTAGAGATTTTAAATATTATCTAGTGCTGGAAAAAGTGAGAAGCCCTTGAATTTCACTGTCAAAAGGTTGGACAAACCCCGAGATGTATAATGGCAACATTCAAAAAACATTTGACTATTTCTGCCACAATAACATGTGGTGTTACTACATTAAATCCATGCTATTGCTATTGCATGCCTTCTGACTTATTTACACTGGTAAAGAGTTGGATTCTCATGCTAAGCATGGCCAAAATGTAAACAACGCCGCTGACGAGAGCGTCAAAGTATCCGGAAGTCATTCATTTTCAATGGGAGCCTGCGGCGAGAACGGCGCGGCTTGGATGCTTTGGGCGTCAAGGAGAGTGGAAATTACTTTATGGTAATTAGCTATGACACGGTTCGGCGGCAACCAATCGGAATGTAGAAGTGCTCCGCTTGAGATGATTCCAGAGAACATCTGTCCTGTAAACTTTGGTTCAGCCCACATAAGCTCCACAGCAAAATTAGGAGAGGAGAGGTTGATCATTGCGGTGACGGGTTTGATAAGGCGCGCAACACTATTTATAGGCAACATTTTCGCTCTAGAATGCTTGTTTTTCAGTGGGAATACAATTAATTTTTTGTCTCTCAAACACTCAAAACATAATATAATGGGCAGAATTCCTTGTATGGGCACTTTTCCTGGAAGAGCGTGTGCGCACATCAACCAGAGCGAGAACAAGAGCGCACCCATCAACAAGTTTCGGGTTATAGAAGCCGTCGACAGCGCTGTCATTTTGTTTTTAAACCACAAAATCAACAATGTCACTAAAGAAGTGTGTTTGATTGTGAGGGAAAGATAACCATGTTCAGCTTCCCAAATAACCCAGCGTTAAGGAAACAATTGATGCAGTTTTTTTCCCCGGAGAAGCAATGGAGTTCTGCAAGTGTTCTCGGTCATGAGTTGAAACTTCAAGCAGTGAGTGAAACTGCATCAAATGTTTGTTTTGTGTTGGCAATTGGTACGTAAGTGCATATAATGTAAAAAAACACACAAACATAGTGAATCGAAAGTTATCTGGGGATAATGGGATGATGTATTGAGTGAGTGAGTGAGTGAGTGAGTGAGAGTGTGTGTGTGTGTGTGTGTGTGTGTGTGTGTGTGTGTGTGTGTGTGTGTGTGTGTGTGTGTGTATGCATGCTCATGAATCTTTAGCTCCGCCCACTACACATATCCATGAGCTCGGCTGTTTTCTGAAGGAATCGGTACAGTGTATCTGTCTTTTATAAATATGATAAAACTAAGGACTCTTCGGTGATATGAAGGATGCAATACTACTCTAAAGGTACTCAAGATTAACATGAGATTGGTAGAAACTGTGTGTTATGTATGATAAAGGAAATATCAAACAGCCTGACATACCTTCTGCCAAAGTTTCTTCTACGGTGACTTGGTGTCTTCCAACAGTGAAAGCCCGACCGATGAAATTCCCACCAACATTGCTGGATCCCTTAAACACTTATGCAAGTCTATAAGAATCTTAAGTGGGTTGGTTGTTCTGGTGCCAGAGGTCTAGATCAGCTGCGACTGTCAAACATGGACTCGCTAACCCAACTCTAGTGCTGATCACAGCTTAAATGAACCGTACAGCCACAAAAACGTACACGTAAATGATTGTAAACAGTATATGTACTAAAGTAAAGCATCGCAGACGAGTATATTCAAATAAACAGCAGAAATCAGTGATGGCCTGATATGATTCATGTGTTTATACAAGTGACACGGGCCCATATCACGATATAAATATTTAAATCCAGTTCAAATCGATGTAAACATTCAAGCCTAGTTGAAGAGTGAACCTTCAAATTTTAAGTGAAGAGAAATGATTGTTTGAATGGATGAAAGTCAAACTCTCCATCATCAGCCGTGCAGTTCAATAAAACCTCTGAAAAAGCACCCACTTTTCACAGAAAAACAGATGACATGCGGATATTAATCAGAATGCTGGATAATTTAATGAGTTAAACACTCATAATTATATTAATTCGCCTCTTGATTGATGAAAAATAATCATTTAAATTCAATACATAATCAGCTAGGCGCTAACGCTAGCATTCCTGCAAAACCCACTCAGCGTTTCGCATCTCATCTGCGCGCTCCCGTCGGTGCCCTGCAGGTGGTGGACCGATGCGATTTGATATTAATCAGACAGAATCAAATTCAGGCAAAATGTATGGAAGCTTATGTGTAGCAGAATTCAATTTGCAATGCAATATGTAAAATGGCAATGCATTTCAGTATTTAAATTTACATTTTACATAGCCTACCATGTGTTTGAAAATGCAATCTGAGCCGATCAAGTCTCCGCCCCGCCCTGTCAGGTGTTGAAAACATGGCGGCAGCAGAGCTATTAAAGCGATGGGTTTACTGGCAGATTAAGTGGAGCAAGAACACAGAAATGATCGCGCACGTTAGACCAGCACGTTATTAGAACCATAGATATTTATGGTTAGAAGAACGTCTCGCAGAGAACGCGCCTGGCTCGTGCACCTTAACACGAGCGCGGTCGCGTGTCTGCTGAAGTGCTGAAGTGAGCGGTGGTTTACAACAGGTTACTCTCATTCTCAAACAATCTTAGACAAGCTGTCCATGATTATTGTTTGGTGTATCTGTATTTTTTCTCTCTTTTTACCATTAAAAGATGACGTGGCGCTGCTCAGCGGCTGACACGCACGGCAGAGCTCTGTTTGTTTAAAGTTTGTTTGTTAGTTACTATCCGTCGTTTCTGTTTGTTAAATTACGTGCCAGTGTCTAGTCCACACGTTTTGTTTGTCTCGAATATAAACGTCAGCAATCGGATGCAAACAATGGATTGTAACATGATTTACCTGGAACTCTGTCTGGCGATCACCCTAATCCTGACAAACGCCGAGCCATCCAGGATAACCTACGGCAGACATCAACTACTTCAGCTGGGCCTAACAACACAGCTGCAGTGGACACCTCCAACAGACTTTCCTTTGGAATGCCTACGTCCAACTGAACAGCGACTTGTCAGGATCAAGAGAAAGCGTGGTTCGAGAGGAGGAATTAAACGCCGAGTTCGGGCAAGGGGATCTAAACCACCACTACCAACAATAGTCCTCTCTAATGTGAGATCGCTAAGGAACAAGATAGATGAACTTCATGCATCTACGCAATACCTGTATGAATACAGAGATAGTTGTCTGCTATGCTTCAGTGAGACTTGGTTAAATCGAACAGTGACCGATGACAGCCTCTCCCTGCCTGGCTTTGGCACACCGTTAAGACTTGACAGAGAACGACAAGCCACCGGGAAATCGATTGGTGGAGGACTTTGCATGTACATTAACACCAAGTGGTGTAAACATCATATAATCAGACACACCTTCAATTCCCCACACCTAGAACTTCTGTCGGTTTCCCTTAGACCCACATATCTAGCACGAGAGTTTGGCCAACTATTCGTGTGTCTAGTGTATATTCCTCCAGACGCAAACTACAAAGAGGCAGCAGATGAGATTTATCGCCACATACAAGAGCTTGAGGCGGTGTCCCCAGACACCCCCAAACTTATTCTGGGTGACTTTAATGGCTGCTCCTTGTCATCAGCACTACCCCACTATCAGCAATATGTGAAGTGCGCCACGCGTGGATCAAAAACAATTGATCTATGTTATGGCAACATAAAAAATGCATACAAAGCCATCAACAAACCACCAATAGGCGGGTCAGATCACAACACTGTCTTTTTACTGCCCTCGTACCGTCAAAAATTGAAAAGGGAAAAACCAAAATCTACATCAGTGAGGGTGTGGGAGGATGACAGTATGACAGCGCTGCAGGGCTGTTTTGACTGCACGGAGTGGAGTGTCTTTGACTGTGCGGACCTCAACGACCATGCGGATGTCATCACGTCTTATATTAACTTCTGCGTGGATAATGTGATCCCGACAAAACGTGTGAAACAGTTTGCTAATTCTAAACCTTGGATTACGACTGACATTAAGAAACTGTTGGCGGATAAAGAAAGAGCGTTTAAAGCAAATGACAGACGTGGGGGGAAGCTGATTCAGCGGGAAATACAGACCAAAATCAAACAGGGCAAGAGACAATATAAAGACAAAGTTGAACAACAACTCAAGGAAAACAACTCGCGCTTGGCGTGGAGGGGTATTAAAACTATTATCGGCCAAAATCAACACTCTAACACCCCGGTACATACAGTCGAGCAGGCGAATGCTCTGAATGATCACTTTGCGAGATGGGAGAGTGACGAGCCAGTCACTCCAATCAGCCTTAGTGGAAGTGCTCCAAGCGCACCAATCACGGTAAGCTGTGAGGAAGTGGGGCGGATCTTCTCCCATATAAGGACACGGAAAGCTGCCGGCCCTGACAGGCTGGAAGGCATCATCCTAAAGAGCTGCAAAGAACAACTGAGCCCGGTGTTCAGAGGACTGTTTCAGAAATCAATTGACACGCACACAATACCAGTGATATGGAAAACAGCGGAAATTGTACCACTTCCTAAGAAACCCAAACCAGTTGGACTAAATGACTTTAGACCAGTGGCACTCACTTCTGTTGCCATGAAGTGCTTTGAGCGGATCATTTTAACACGTCTTAAAATACAAACTCATGCACACATGGACACATTACAGTTTGCGTACAGAGAGAGGAGGGGAGTGGAAGATGCTGTCACAACCCTCCTGAATGGAATTTATAAACATCTGGAAACACCTGCCTCTCATGTACGCATTCTGTTTGCAGACTTCTCTTCAGCTTTCAACACCATTCAGTCACACATGTTGATAGAGAAGCTGACCCAAATGGGTGTAAACCTCATTTTGGTGCAGTGGATTCAGAACTTTTTAACAGGCAGACAACAGTATGTGAGGGCGGATTACAGTCATTCTAGAACCATCATTACAAACACGGGTGTGCCACAAGGATGTGTTTTATCACCATTGTTATTTATTTTATACACTAATGATTGTGTTAGCCACAACTCCAACTGCTCACTAATTAAGTTTGCAGATGATGTTGCACTAGTTGGTTTTTTAACAGACAGTGATCAAGACTACAGGTCTGAGGTTGACCATTTCCATGATTGGTGCAATCAAAATTCACTTATTTTAAACGTGTCTAAAACAAAAGAAATGGTGATTGATTTTAGGAAAAGGCCCCGTCCATTGCAACCTATCACTATTCATGGGACACTCATTGAGACAGTGGAGGAGTATAAGTATCTAGGCACTATTATTGATCACAAACTCACCTGGTCTTCTAACACATTGGCACGATACTCAAAAGCACAGCAAAGGCTTCATTTTTTAAGGAAATTGCGTAGTTTTAATGCAGACACCACAACTCTGACACTGTTTTATTTAACTTTTATTCAGAGTGTGGTGACTTTCGCCATCCAGTGCTGGGGGGGTGCTCTTTCTGTCCAAAACAGAAACATGCTGGACAGGGTGACTAAGATGGGCAGGAAGATCACTGGATCCGAAATAAAAAACATAACTACTCTCACCGAACAATATACCCTCAATCTAGCCCTGAGGATACTGGATGATCCATCCCACCCACTTTTTTCAGAGTTTTCCCCCCTGCCCTCTGGACGTAGATTCAGAATGCCCCGGACTAAAACTAAACGTGCCATTATATCTTTTGTGCCAAGGAGCATACAGTTACTGAACAAATCAAGCTCAGGCACATAGATATTTTAAATGTGCACCTTTTACCATTTATTATTTATTTAATTTTACGCATTTTTAGCTACTGGACTGATGCGCTGTCATTACTGTGTTGATCTTGTTGTTGTTGATGTCAATGTTCTGTATTTTTTACGTCCTCAATGAGGTTAGATGTTTGTTGTGTCTTTCTTTTACTATTTATCTATTGTTATTTATTGTTGTTTGTGCTTAAATGTTCAATGTGGCTCCACTGAGTGCAAGACAAATTCCCCTCGGGGCAATAAAGGTTCATTCATTCTGATTGTTGTTTCATGCATCAAATATATTAATAAAACGATGTGTCATCCATCTGGATGTTGATGGGTGTTATTTATAACAATAATAGGCCTAATAATAGTAATAATAATAATTTATGTTCCCAAAAATAACTCTGGTGATGTAGCCTATAAACCCATCTTTCACATCTAATCATGTTGGTCTGATGTGAACAGGTGCTGGTGGTGTGATGGATCTTGGCACACTTTGGTCTCTTACCATTTGAGCATCATTTATCGGTCTCACTCCCGCAAAAATATAGGCTATGTTAACTTCTCCCGCCCGCAACATTCACGTTTTGTCCCGCTACCGCCTGCATAAACATAGGCTATGAATAGATTATTTTCTGTATGTCCATGAAAAATCCATGAAATTGTTTCAAGTTAGCGGTCAAAATCGAGGGAGCAAGGGTCTGTCCATATAAACTTCCCTTGTCCACTTCACGAAGTGGAACACACTTCAAAATGGCGGCGGGGATTCCCCGAGGGAAGTGCTTAGGGAAGTTTGCAAGTGCGTGTCTAAAACTGGAGTGGATTGCAGCATAGATGAGCCAGCTAACCGGAAACCACACCGGAAGAGTGAAGCCAGCGCCAAAATAACTATGATAAAAGTCTGAAACTCTTAACTCTTAATTCCCATCATCCAAATGTGGGAAATGCATTTAAAATATTCATATTTTGAATTTCAAATATGACATATATTATATAATTATTATTATACATAAGAAAAAAATGTATGTCCACAAATGTAAATGGGCATCACAAAGACCTATTTTTACTCATTTTAAAATATAAATTGTTTACTACCTTTATACTTTTAACAGCAATCAAAAAGACAAATTCCGTCATTAATTACTCATGTCGTTTCAAAACTTTAAGACTTTTGTTCGTCTTTTTGATGAAATCGTCTCAGGTTACGTATGTAACCATGGTTCCCTGAGAGGGAACGAGACGCTGGGTCAAGCGCTGCGGGAACGCCTCTGCGTGAACGTGTCATGAAGCACTCGTAAAATCAGTCCAATGGCGTGACGGGACGTCATAGGCGGGTGACGTCATCGACCAGGAAACTATAAAGCACCCCTGAACCAAACAGTGTCAGCTTCTGAAAAAGTCGAACAAGTCGGTCACGGGCATGCCCGGAGTATGGCAAAGCGACGCAGCGTCTCGTTCCCTCTCAGGGAACCATGGTTACATACTTAACCTTTCAAGGGAACTCGCGCTGCGTCAAGCGCTGCGGGAACTCAATACCCACGCCGCCATAACTCTCAAGTGCCCGTATATGTGAAGTTGTAGCGCACATTAAGCTACAAGCACCCGAGAACCTGGAGTAGAGGCTACATCTAGGTTGTAAAACCTCACAAAAGTGTGCGGAGAGGACCACCCTGCCGCGTCACACACCTCCTGCAGGGAGACTCCTGACAGAAGAGCCAAAGAGGCAGCCATACTCCGAGTAGAGTGGGCTCGGACCTTTAGTGGTGAGGGTTGGCCGGCCGACTCATATGCGAGTAAAATTGCCTCGACTATCCACTTGCTTAGCGTCTGCTTAGATGCGGGTTTCCCTTTATTTGGAGACCCGAAACAGAAGAACAATTGCTTAGATTTTAGCCACAGGGCAGCTCTGTGGATGTAAGCATCTAGTGCCCTCACTGGGCAGAGCAGATTTAATTTCCGGGGCTTGCTGTTTTTTCCCGATCTCCACACCGAGGTGTTTTACGAGCACTTCATGACGCATTCACGCAGAGGCGCTCCCGCAGCGCTTGACGCAGCGCGAGTTCCCTTGAAAGGGAACTGAAAGCTTTCTGTCCCTCCATTGACAGTTACGCAACTACCACTTTGATGCTTGAAAAAGTTCATAAAGAGATCGTAAAACGAATCCATATAAATAGAGCGGCTTAGTCCAAATTTTCTGAAGAGACTCGATTGCTTTATATTAATGAACAGATTTAATTTAGGCTTTTGTTCACAGATAAACAGCAGATCAAACAGAAGCTCAAACGAATATGCGTTTTTGGGTGAATCCTTTTAAATATAATCTTTGATTGATTGATTCACAGTGCACAGCATGTTATTTTTGTTGTGTTTCTTGTGTTTATCAGTGTTTTATTCGCTATGATCTTTGTAATACATTTTCAAAATGTTTTATTGCAACACTACAGAGACAATAAAGAATAAAAAGGAAGCCGTCTATGGACGGGCACATTCAGTTTTGTCAACTTGTACCAAGGCAAGACACCATCCTGTAACAAGAACTGTCCTTCAGATGAGACCTTAAACCGAGGTCTTGAGGTCATTAAAAATCACATGGCACTTCTCATAAAGAGTAGGGGTGTTACCCCGGTGTCCCTCTATTGGCCCTTATCAATCATGGCCTCCTAATCGTCCCAATTCATCCATGCATCCATCCATCCTAAGGGGCAGGTCAGATACTTGTCTCTTCTTTAATACATCTATCCTTCTCAATGTTTCTTTTTATTATTTCCATAACCTGAATAATCAAGGATAATCAAACGATGTATCTCTTTCTCTGCGTTCATATATTTAGTCCTTAAAGAATAAAAGAATATCAAGTATGTATGTCTCTCTCTGGCGAAGGAGAGAAATTGCTGTATCTGTGTTTTGGTATTATGTGTTCTTTTGATAAATGTAGTCTACCTAGTTTAGTGATATGCTCTGCTATCTATCCTTGTGTGGAAATTTACCGTGACTCTGCATTTTTTCTGCCAATCAGAATCATTCCACATGGCAGTAATGACCTGGCTAGACCTTGAAAACAGTATAACTGTTCAGAAATTGTATGTATGATGGGGGAGGCGGGGAGACTGTTAGAGGGAGTGCAGCCTACCAACTCCTTGTGAGCTGGCTTCTGCTGATGAAACTGCAAACTATTCTTCAGTAAATTTTTCTTGAATTAATCTAACTCCTAACTCTTGGTCTTCATTTTTCACTACTGGTCCTGGGTCCTAAACTGTTACCCCAACACATGCATACATCCATCTATCCATCTGTCATAATGTAGTCTTGTTCATATGTTGATTCTTGTTTTAACTAATAAACATGAGAAACAGAATAAATAATTATTCATCATACCATTCATGAAACCACAAAACTGTCAAGGTGCATATACATATCATATGTACAGTTACAAAGTAAAGTTATTATTATTCAAGATATGGTATATTTGTATTCAAATACAACATTTCACAAATAAACTAAAACTTTAACAACAAATTGTGTTTTACAAAGAAGTCTATATATTCAAAGTATTGCATACATATTTACATTTGTTTACAGTATTACACATTTACAGTATTTCACATATATATTTACAGTATTTCATACATATGTACATATATTAACAGTATTTCCTATATACATATTTACAGTAGCCATTTCATACATACAAATATTTACAGTATTTCACACACTATATATTTACAGTATTTCACACATATATTTACAGTATTTCCTATATACATATTTACAGTATTGCATATATACAAATATTTACAGTATTTTATATATACATATTTATATATATATTTACAGTGTTTCATACAGGGAGTGCAGAATTATTAGGCAAATGAGTATTTTGACCACATCATCCTCGTTATGCATGTTGTCTTACTCCAAGCTGTATAGGCTGGAAAGCCTACTACCAATTAAGCATATTAGGTGATGTGCATCTCTGTAATGAGAAGGGGTGTGGTCTAATGACATCAACACCCTATATCAGGTGTGCATAATTATTAGGCAACTTCCTTTCCTTTGGCAAAATGGGTCAAAAGAAGGACTTGACAGGCTCAGAAAAGCCAAAAATAGTGAGATATATTGCAGAGGGATGCAGCAGTCTTAAAATAGCCAAGCTTCTGAAGCGTGATCATCGAACAATCAAGCGTTTCATTCAAAATAGTCAACAGGGTCGCAAGAAGCGTGTGGAAAAACCAAGGTGCAAAATAACTGCCCGTGAACTGAGAAAAGTCAAGCGTGCAGCTGCCAAGATGCCACTTGCCACCAGTTTGGCCATATTTCAGAGCTGCAACATCACTGGAGTGCACAAAAGCACAAGGTGTGCAATACTCAGAGACATGGCCAAGGTAAGAAAGGCAGAAAGTCGACCACCACTGAACAAGACACACAAGCTGAAACGTCAAGACTGGGCCAAGAAATATCTCAAGACTGATTTTTCTAAGGTTTTATGGACTGATGAAATGAGAGTGAGTCTTGATGGGCCAGATGGATAGGCCCGTGGCTGGATTGGTAAAGGGCAGAGAGCTCCAGTCCGACTCAGACGCCAGCAAGGTGGAGGTGGAGTACTGGTTTGGGCTGGTATCATCAAAGATGAGCTTGTGGGGCCTTTTCGGGTTGAGGATGGAGTCAAGCTCAACTCCCAGTCCTACTGCCAGTTTCTGGAAGACACCTTCTTCAAGCAGTGGTACAGGAAGAAGTCTGCATCCTTCAAGAAAAACATGATTTTCATGCAGGACAATGCTCCATCACACGCGTCCAAGTACTCCACAGCGTGGCTGGCAAGAAAGGGTATAAAAGAAGAAAATCTAATGATATGGCCTCCTTGTTCACCTGATCTGAACCCCATTGAGAACCTCTGGTCCATCATCAAATGTGCGATTTATAAGGAGGGAAAACAGTACACCTCTCTGAACAGTGTCTGGGAGGCTGTGGTTGCTGCTGCACGCAGTGTTGATGGTGAACAGATCAAAACACTGACAGAATCCATGGATGGCAGGCTTTTGAGTGTCCTTGCAAAAAAAGGTGGCTATATTGGTCACTGATTTGTTTTTGTTTGGTTTTTGAATGTCAGAAATGTATATTTGTGAATGTTGAATGTTGGTTTCACTGGTAAAAATAAATAATTGAAATGGGTATAAATTTGTTTTTTGTTAAGTTGCCTAATAATTATGCACAGTAATAGTCACCTGCACACACAGATATCCCCCTAAAATAGCTAAAACTAAAAATTACTTCCAAAAATATTCAGCTTTGATATTAATGAGTTTGTGTTCATTGACAACATGGTTGTTGTTTAATTATTAATGTTGTAAAATTAATCCTCAAAAATACAACTTGCCTAATAATTCTGCACTCCCTATATATATATATATATATATATATATATATATATATATAAATAAATACACACATACATACACATATATACAAATATTTACAGTATTTCATATATACATATTTACAGTATTGCATATATTCATATATGTACAAGAACTGGGCTGGATGTGGCAGGGAACATGGCCACTATTTGAAAATTTTCTCCACATCTGTGACCTGTAACAACAGCCAAAATCAGGTTTATTATTTATACAAATAACTGTGTGGCATGCTCCATCCAGTCCGACTCCCATCCGCACTCTAGTCCGACTCAATGCGGACTCCGCACTCCAGTATTTCAATGCGGGCTGTAGCTTGCAGGGCTTCCGCACTCCAGTCCAACTCAATGCGGACTGGAGCTTGAAGGGCATCCGCACGTTCTGTGACCTGAAACAACAGCAAAAATCAGGTTTATTATTTATACAAATAACTGGAAGCGAAAGAGACTGGAAGACCCGTTCAAGTTACAGATGGCCGCTCTTATGTTAAGAATCAGGTGAAAATGTTCCTTATGTTCCAAACACATAGTATAAATGACATGAGGAGAAAAAAATGTGCTGGGTAATATATCTTCAAAATATTTTTAGTTCAGTACCTCAAACCATTCATGGTGAAGAATCTTGCCCAAATCGAGTCGCTGGGTTGGCTCACTCTGAAGACAAGCACAGATCAATCGGCAGAAATCTGCGAAAAGATAGGAGAGACATTATTACCTTAAACTTTATACTTCTTAGGTTAGAAATCTGAAAAAAATCCTGCATTATCTACCCTGCCATGTTTTATTAAGATGTTCTACTGTCTGTTTTGTTTCTTTGTTGTGATACAGATCTCACCTTGAGACAAGCCACATATAAACCAAAGGTTCTGATTTATCAGGTCCCGGTCATGGCAGCCCGGAAATTTTCCGCAAACCATGGAGTATAATAGCATCCCCAGTGAATAAACCGTTGCCGGCTCCCCGTGGTAACTGCCCTTTAAAAAATATTCAGGTGGGCAGTACATTCGTGTGCCTGTAAGAAAGAGAGTTTGTGTTATGGGTATTGCATTACCACAGCATTTTGCCTAGGTGTCCATAAGCATGCTAGAAATCATTAGGTGCTATTTGCTACTTCAATACATACCCATGAATGTAGTGTAGGGTGAGCTACGAAGGAGGTCTCCGCAGCCAAAGTCGATGAGTTTTACTTCTAAAGACTTGTTAATTAAAAGGTTTTCGTGTTTAATGTCTCTGTGAAACACTCCGCGTTGGCAGCTGATGTACGCGGCTTGCGTCACTTGCCGCATTATGACCCTCGCCAACTTCTCGTTGAGTCAGCCTCCATGGCGTGTCACAAAATGACACAAGTCCTCACAGGGAACAGGCCGCTCCAGCACCATGGTGTAGAATTCACCTGTATCATTCCAGTCCAGCAGCTGGATAATCTGGGGGACTCTGGGGCCTTCATTTGAAAGAATTAAAAGAGCGACCTCCAAAGGAAGAGGTTTGGGAGAGCCGGGCTAAAAGGAAGACAATTTTGTATGATGGTTAGATGGAGGTGGTTTTCCAAATATTGAAAACAGTGACAAAAGGGAATACAATGTAGTAAGCAGAGTCTACTTACAAGGCTGATATATTCCAAATCCTCTGTTTTTTTGGGAATTTTCACTGCCACCTGATGAATGAAGGAAAGAGGAGGAAGGTGTAAAAATTATGTACAATTAACGAGTTGATCAACAAACATGTAAAGGTTGCATGAATTGAAAAAACATGTAGAGTGGAACTGTATATTTGGTCCATCTGACAGTTTAAAGAGGTATATTGCTCTATACTATAGGACTTGCAACAGATATTAAAAGGATGAAGATAATAAATTACTAGTGAATATTGTAAAAAAAAAATGAAACCTCAAGGCCATCCTTCATACGCCTTCCTTCATATACGGCTCCAAATCCCCCTTGACCCAGCATATTACCGACTTCATAGTAGGCAAAGATGTCTATGTCACAGGTCGGGGCGGGCCAAACCAGACTGCACCCACCCCTGAAAAACCCGGGGACCACCTCGAGGAACGGGTCAAGGACCAGACAGACAAGGGAATAAAATAATACAGTTTATTTATTATATTAAAAGATCAATGAATTGGATAGGTCCTAATTAAAATCTTCTTCTTCCCGCCAGGACAGTTCAAGAGTCTCTAGACCTCCCGGGACGGGAGGGGAGGGACGATCGTGACGGACCGGAGGCTCGTCGGAGGGGAATCAGGGGGGAATCCCCGCGCCGTCCAGGTAGGTCACTGGGTAAGTACAGATGCGGGGGCGAAGCGAGTCACTGGGGTTACTCCGGAGGGAGGTACTCAGAGGTGGGGGCAAGCGAGCCACTGGAACGATACAGCAAGGTTTAACTGTCCAACAATATGTGGGACATTTGACTGAATTACCGCTCTTCTTCTTCTGAGCAGGGTAAAGGTTTCCAATAAGAATCGTGAGGGGACCACCAGGCGGGGGGGACACTTTGAGCGGGGCGCTCACGTCAGCTGAACACTGGGACAGACACAGCACAGTTTCGACGGTTCAACAGTATGTGAAGCTTTTCAACTGATATACCTTCTCTCCTTTTGAACAGGGTCAAGGCTTCCAATAGGGGCGTGTGGAGACCACCAGGCGGGGAGGACACTTTGGGCGGAACGCTCCACTTCAGCGGAGCACTAGAACAGACACAGCACAGTTTCAACAGTACATGATATATGAAGCACTCAGCATTAACGGGGCCGGGTCTTTTCAAAGCAGGAAGTTGGGCGGTTGCTTTATCAAAACCCTTCGTTAGAGACAGCGGGAGGAAGACTGTAGGAGAAGAGTGCACGGCAGACTTCTATTACTTCTCCACACACCAATTTCACTTCACAGCACAAACAGTGCAAATCGTCACTTCAGGCACTGCAATTCCACTCGCACACCGTGCATTCGGGCCAGCACTCAGCCACCGGTCTTTTCTCCCACCAGATCGAATCTCGTCCTCGATCAGGGCTTGACTTCGCTCCGGGAAAGCAGAAGAACGATGCAGCGATCATCACATTCGGCAAGGAGAGGACAGAAGTTGGAGACAGATCATTAATTCACTCGGTGTAATAGTTCACTCGTGCCAAACATTTTCCAAACTCTCCACACCACTTCAGTGTTAGTGCATATAAACAACGGATCAAATACTCATCACTTGCGTCTTTCTCACTACTGACGATATTCCTCAAGTCTTCACTGACAAATACTTCACTCCTTCCTTCCTCTTCCACAGCTTCAATATTCCCCGCTCCACAGCCCAGCCTCAATAAAAAGAACAACCCGCTGACAAACACAGCATCATACGGGAGGAGATCCACCCCACAGTCTGTTTTCTCTCTGTTTTTAAAGCCTCATCTGAATAGGTGTCCCTCTCACAGCGTTCTCTGTAATTGCCCCACACCTGCTGTCACTCAGGCAATCAGCCCCGCTGCCATGGCAACAGATTCACAGTGCATAGAACGGATGTTCACTGGAAAATCCTGAATGACTGCATTCACCAGGATCTTAGTCCCGTTCGGTTTTTTTTGTCACCCCGTGACATCTATAAAAAACAAATAAGGTTATTTGACATAATAAATCAGTGACATGCTCCATCTGAAACCATCATATTATTTATCAACCACCCAGTAAAAGTATAAACCTTCAAAGTGATAATTAAAGATGGCTTCATACTTGAGCAAGGACGCAATAAGGGCGTGGTGCAGGCTGGAGCTTGAAGGGCGTCCGCACTCCAGTCCGACTGAATGCGGGCTGGAGCTTGAAAGGCGTTCACACTCCAGTCCGACTGAATGCGGGCTGGAGCTTGAAGGGCGTCCGCACTCCAGTCCGACTGAATGCGGGCTGGAGCTTGAAGGCCATCCGCACTCCAGTCTGACTGAATGCGGTGTGTGAAGAGAGCTCAGAGGATCATCAGAGACTCTAGCCACCCGAACCATGGGCTGCTCTCACTGCTGCCATCAGGCAGACGGTACCGCAGCATTAGAACACGCACCAGCCGACTCCAGAACAGCTTTTTCCCACAATCAATTAGACTACTTAACTCCTGATCCATCAGGATCATAACACACACTGGACAGAATATCACTCAGCACAACCCACTGTAGATACACACACATTATATACACATTTATGTATCATTTATTTATCATATAGCACCTATTGTACATAATTGGATCTCTACTGTGAATAATAATGTATACTGTACATTGTATATTATTATTATTATTATTATAGCTTATACTGTTTAATGTATGTTTAGTGTATATTGTTTAAAGTATATGTATATTGTAAGTATGTGTATATTGGTTAAAGCTGTGAGAACTACACTCACATTGTGTAAATTATTTATTGTTTATTGTAGTGTATACTGTGCTGTGAGTAATTGTGGGCGCATCAGATGTGTAATCTGATGCTGCTTTAAATGTTGTACATGTCATGTCGTGACTGCTATGTTGCTCGGAACTGCACCAAGAATTTCACCTGCTGTTGCACTTGTGTATATAGCTGTGTGACAATAAAGTGATTTGATGCGGGCTGGAGCTTGAAGGCCATCCGCACTCCAGTCTGACTGAATGTGAGCTGCAGCTTGAAGGGCGTCCGCACTCCGTTCCGACTCAATGTGAGCTGTAGCTTGAAGGGCGTCCGCACTCCAGTCTGACTCAATACAGACTGGAGCTTGCAGGGCGTCCGCACTCCGTTCCGACTCAATGTGAGCTGTAGCTTGCAAGGTGTCCGCACTCCAGTCCGACTCCTTAGGTCTCCTGTGACCAAAAAGTACCATCCAAAACCTTTTCTTTTTACATTTTTCGTCCTATCTTTCTCCTTTCGTCACTTCTACATCAGAAGCCCGATGGTGTTGGAGTGGGTATTTTACACTGGAAATCTGATCTAAAAAAAAATGACATCAAATCAAATCAAAATCAAATCAAATCACTTTATTTGTCACTCTACATATGCACAAGTGCAACAGTAGGTGAAATTCTTAGAACCAAAATTATTATGAATAAAGAAATTATAATAATAATTATAATATATAAAGATACATAAATAATTACTTATTAGTGCCTACTCATATTATGATAGCTATAAATTATGAAGTGATTCTTCTATCCACCTTGTTTTTCAATGCGGAAGTAAGGTATACTTTAATGCTTAAAAGATTATTAATTCAGTTTAGATTTTCAATGCCTCCTCGTTCAAAAGTATTTTATATTTTGACACATTAATGAATTGATAAACATTTTTGTGTGTTTTAAACTAATAAGTAAGTGTAGAGCCATGGACAGAACAAATGCATTTCATATTCTCATAACATGGTCATGTAACTTACCATCAGATGTTCTGCTAGACTCTGACACGGCCATATTCAGAGGGTTAACCGGACTGAATGAGAGGAGGTGGGTGCGTGTCAACTCGCTGTCGGTCAGAGAGGAGAGGAGAGCGCAGCTGATATATCGATACTGTAGAAAATGAGTATCGTATCGTTTCAGATATTTCAGTATTAATCAGGGCTCTGAACCGGTTCAAGGAACGAAAACGAAAACCGGAAACGAACGAAATTTTAAGAGGAACAAAAACGGAAACGAAATCAAAATCAATTTGAATCGTTCTGAACAGAAACGTTAATTTGAAATGACCATTAACCGGTTAATAACGTTATTTTATCGTTCTCTTTAATATTTTAATTTGGCAGTGACCAATCATGAAATGAGTAGTACAGCATGTGACGTTGACGGATCAAGCGTGAGTGAAATGCCCGCGCACCATCATCTATGAATCTACCGGTAACGCAAGTCAGTGTGAGCGCGCATTTTCATGCCTCAAGTACATTTCTTTCCCCGCTGAGGTCTACAATGAATGTGCAGGTATTGGAGGACATTCTTTTCGAACGTTTAAATAAGCAGTACGGACTTTAAGCTCAAATAGACTGATTTAGGATAGTTTATGGATTCCGTTTAAGCCTATCCAAGTAGGCTATAGCATCTATCAAACATTTTTCCTATAGTCTTTCAGATTGCCAATACAGGACAGGTCAATGTTTTCTATATAGACGGTTGATGCTTCGTATTAAATGGTATGTTATATTGCATTAAATGCAAGCTTTATTAGCTGACTGAATTTGATTATGTGATGCAAGAACGTGTTGCGCAGTGTTTGCTTTGAAATTAGCAGTTGACGGTGCATTAAAAGAGCAATGGTTATCCAGTTTATTTATTCTTTATTCATGCATTTTTTAAAACAAGTCGTGTTGAAAAAAAGTTATGTACAAAGAATGTTATCACTCTTCTGAAAATAATTCGGCATTAGAGGCCACTTTCGATTGTCTAACGCTCCATTAAAACAGGTCCGCTGTTTATGCCTTGTAATTAATGCATGTATTTCTGGTTTTAAAAATGTTATTAAATAAATATTCAAGTTTAATTACCATGTGTTATATTATTATTGAGTGAAAATAAGTCTATTTATACATATTTGTTTAAAATGTATACATATTTGTTTAAAGTATAGGCTTAATTAAAATAACGTTATTAACCGGTATTTTTTCATATCAAACCGTTTTCGGAACAGTAATGTTTATTGAGGAACGCAAAAACCGGAACGCTATAATATCGATTCTGCTCGGAGTGAACCGATTGATATTTTTTTCCGTTTTTAAGCCCTGGTATTAATACATATCGAAATATGGATATTTTTGACAACACTAGTAGGCATACACACAGGTTCGAAGACTCGTTCTCTCGCCCCCTACAGTGCAATTCGGCTAGGTGTACATCCGCGCTAAAATATCAAGGTGAAAGTCATCATAGCTTGCGTAGTATAGACCCAGCTCCCAACTCAACTTTGAGAATAGATTAACGGCAATATTTTTTTTAGCGCCCGATAAGATTCTCACGTTAACACTGATAACGGCCCACCACTAATTTCTACATTTATTTATTTTAACATTTATTTATGCATTTTTACATTTCTACATTTATTTATTTATGCGTACGTATGTTAGTACGGTAGGCG
The DNA here is from genome assembly GCA_023566225.1 of Romanogobio albipinnatus. Classification (NCBI taxonomy): domain Eukaryota; kingdom Metazoa; phylum Chordata; class Actinopteri; order Cypriniformes; family Gobionidae; genus Romanogobio; species Romanogobio albipinnatus. The sequence goes on along the minus strand of CM042259.1, from coordinate 37,467,982 downwards.
GTCCTAACCTCTCTCAATGCAGGATTGGTCAAACAGGATCGTCCTGTCGGTGGCTGTACTACTGTGGATGATAGTTTTTTTTAAATTTGGCAGGTTTTTTAAGTCCCATTGCTAATGATTTGTATTTAATAGCAATTGAAATAGATCATGCACCAAGTGACTACCTTCTGTTTTGTTTGGAACGTGTAGTCGATGATTTAGCTCAGTGCTGATATCATGGATGTAGACTTGGATCGAGAAGGGTCTGACTGCAGAGCCAGTTTTACCAGTTTAATGCTGTCTTCACATGCTTTCGGAAATGTCCTACTTCCCACTTCTGAAATTGTGATTACGAGCTCATTACATTCAAGTTTTGACTTGAGAGGGCGTTCATGTCCCATGTCTCCGGGAAAAATGGCATTTTGGGGGTAAAATATGTGTTTTTTGGCTGGACTGCCTGCTAAATTTCGCATTCCTGGGTCTGTATATCACATAATTGGGGTCGCTTCAACCCGCGGACTTGGCAACACAGTGCAGTTGAGTTCTGTTGACATTTGACAACGAACGTTATGCGTCACTCCTTTGCTCTGATTGGTTGTAGGTCTATCCAATTGAGGTCTTTCCTGGTTCGGTTTAAACACGCCCCATAATCACAGCCCAACGGAGCAGTATCAGACTCAAATTCTGACTAGAATTGAGTATGACGACGTCAGGCTAAGGATTTACCATAGTTTATCACGATTTACCACGTTCTGATGTACCATGATTATAGCATGATTTACCATAGTTTACCACAATGCTCGATTTACCACGTTCTAGCATGATTTACCAGGATTTAGTAAAAAAAAAAAAAGGCTAAGGCAATTTCACCATGAAATCATGTAGTGAAGTGTACCGTGTGTTTCACGATCACCATATGACATCCAGCGCTGTGAAAATAATTACATAAAATACACGAAAACACAACACTGCCAGAAGTTTTTGCACAAACTTCAAAAGCCTGTTTAAGTGATTAAATCCCGAATCTTCACTTTAATATTACATTTATCATGTGAACTACTTATATACAACATGATATATGCATGTATGTATGAGACAGAGGGTAACACGGTCGCATTTGCAGCAGATATATGCTGCCCATCATAAATCAAAGCACGAGACAGACGGGGTTCGGAGGAGAAGACAGGAAAATGTGATATAATGGACAATATTCATCTGTATTTGCAATACACGAGCCGCGGTTCAGCTGCGCGAGACAAACGCTGCCAGTGTGAATGCCCTACAGGGGCGCGTGGCTCCCGCTGCACATTTCACGGAGGAAAGCTTCCACAATCTTCACGAGTTCAATGCAGGATTCGCACAACGGCTTGTCCTGAAAGATGGATTTAAAAACAGAAGCTGTTTACGGGCCACAACCTGTAAGTATGATTTATTTTTCGTCTATGCGTTTTCCTGTAATAGTTTGTATTGTTAATTGTACGTTGTAGCAAGGAAGTAAACAGATGACAACGCTGTTTGGCTCTGCAAACCAGTTTGTTAAATGTTCATTCATACTTAACGTTATCCGACAAACACCTAATGTTACAAACTTTTTAAAATCTCAACAGCGAACTTGGCATTAGTGTAAATTATTCTTTGATTAGAGCTTTTATGTATTGTTTATCTACAGGCATGCTAAACATAGTTCTGTGTTTGATTTGGCTACTATAGTAAAGGCAATGTTTAGTGTTTGTTCTTGCGACAGATATTTGGCAAATCGTTCTAAAAATACAAAAGTAACGGTGCCATTCAGTAGCGATCACTATAGATCCGAGTCTTTACTCTTGTGGACTGAACAGGTTCTGCTCGATCATCTTCACTAAAATTGTCTGGGTCTGATTCGGGCTCAAATTGGTGTGGTTTTATTGACACCATTGTACTACCCAAAGCACAGTCTACCGGTAAAGGTAAGGGGCGTGACGTTTCCGACAAACGTGCACTAGGTGGTTAGCGAATCACAACACACTGGGCCAGCTAACCAATCTGAGCCCATTGCGTATTTTTGAGGGACTGGCTTCATACAACCCGGAAACCATCAGACCATTTTTACAAGGAGGGACAGAACAGTGTAGGATAAAGGTAAAATATATGAAAAATAATGCAATTTTTTAAAAACGAAGCATGAACACATGTTACAGTGCACCCCACAAACACAATCAAGCCTTCGAAAGAATGTGTTTTACCACCCCTTTAAAACGCATGTAAATAATGAACTTTCTTGATAACTCTACCACTTACATGTGATGTTAATGTATGTCGCGTTGTTCAGTATATTGGGATGGAGGCAAATGATAGAATGTGTAGAAAAATAATTAATTAAATGCAAAACCGAAAAAAACGCAATTCACATGCGTATTGGACCGTGAATGCCATACCGAACGGTTCAATATTATATTGAGAATTGTGGCATCCCTAATATATATAAAGCCAGTTCATGCCCCCTTTAATATTTTGGTTTCCAGGCCTGTTAAAGTAATGGAATTTAAAGTAATGATATGCATGCAATGTTTGGTCAGTAGGTGTGGGAATCCTATGCGTGTATGAGAGCCCTAAGCAGAAAAGTAGGTAGGTAGATATATGTAATCAGCAGATTCATCATCCCTAAGAAGATAAGGACAAAAATGTAATTTGAGTAATTCTGTCAAACTACTCCATCATGAAGGTACATGTTTAAAGGAAAGAGTCAAAGTTCAACAAGCTTCAGTGTTCTCCACACTTATGACATAATGACTCTCTTTTGTGACCAATTAACACTTTTTTGACCATGTTATTCATCTGACAAAGTGTTATGCTCTAAAGAGCCTTTTAGCACCTATCACAAATGTTTGTATCTGTAATGATGTCTCCTCTCTCAATGTTAATTTAAGTGTATAAAAGAAGTTCAGCGTGGTCTTTAGTGTCGCTGTGCTTGACTTATGATGCAACTGTGAACTCTTGTGACCAATCAACACAAAATGTGTTACTCTCTTGAGAGTCTGTTTGCACTTGCCTCTGACATTTGTCATCAGTAGTCTCATTAAACATGTTGTTGAAGCTTAACAATCAAAGGTGTTAGGCAAACAGGCAGGCATAACAGGTAAACAGACTTGAGCTGATGCAACCAGAGTTATCACAGAGATTTTAGCTGAGATCCTTTTCCTATTGGGAGTGGGTTTCTCATCATTACACAAAAACACTTAGAACTTTATCAAACTTTTACAAGACAAATAAAAGTGTCACTTTAATGTATGGTTTCATCTTTGGAATAGCAGAAAACAAGACTTTGTGAATGTTTCGGTGTGCATAAATACACAAGGCTTCAGCTACAACTAGTAAATGGGAGGTTTAACTCCCCACCTCCCCGCTGCCTTTATTTATTTAGAGGGTAACACTAGTGGTCTGTATGTTAGAGGGTCAGTAAATACATGTTGCTGCAATTAAAGGGATAGTTCACCCAAAAATGAAAATTAAGCCCTATTCGGACAATATTAGTTTTACATGGGGAGGTGGGGGTAAAGTAATTTTACCTCAGGACGTCTGTAATATTAATGGCCAATTTGCACGGGAAAAGACATCTCTTTACGCACCACCGTAACCTCCTTGACGTCATGTGTGTATGAAGTTGCTTCCTGTTTTCACGTGAGCTATATAATATATATATATATATACACACACATACGTATGTATGTATGTATGTATGTATGTATGTATGTATGTATGTATGTATGTATGTATGTATATATATACACTCTTGTGGACTGAACAGGTTCTGCTCGATCATCTTCACTAAAATTGTCTGGGTCTGATTCGGGCTCAAATTGGTGTGGTTTTATTGACGCCATTGTACTACCCAAAGCACAGTCTACCGGTAAAGGTAAGGGGCGTGACGTTTCCGACAAACGTGCACTAGGTGGTTAGCGAATCACAACACACTGGGCCAGCTAACCAATCTGAGCCCATTGCGTATTTTTGAGGGACTGGCTTCATACAACCCGGAAACCATGACAGGGAGGGACCATGAGAGGGACAGAACAGTGTAGGATAAAGGTAAAATATATGAAAAATAATGCAATTTTTTATATACACATATATATATATATATATATATATACACACATATATACGTAGTATAGACCCAGCTCCCAACCCAACTTTGAGAATAGATTAACGGCGATATTTTTTTGTATCGCCCGATAAGAGTCTCACGTTAACACCGATAACGGCCCACCACTAATATATATATATATATATATATATATATATATATATATATATATATTAAAAAAAAGTTAGGTCCAATCTAACGATTCTGTTTGGATTGTGTTAGTAATAGACACTTACCTAGAGCTAAAAGAAGTATTGTGCCTCTAATAAGTGCTTTCGATCTTCTTTTTGCTTTAAAGCTACACTGTGTAACTTTTTTAGTTTATTCCTAGCTAAAAACACTTAGTTCTTTCAAAAATATATGTGCTCATTAATGTATATTTACTTCTTTCAAGTAATAAAGTATTCTCGTAAGTTTATAATATGCCATTGAAAATACATACGGGTAAGGGGTTCGAATGGGGGTCGCCATGTTGCCCCTCCATCTTGAAAGTACATTAGCCAAAGAGGGACATACCCGTAAATTCAAGCTTCGCCTTTCGCGTTTTAACACTTGATGGCACCATGTCGCATGTGAAGAGGGGGGATTGCTTGAGACTGCTATATGAAAACCTGAAAGCCTTTTTGAAAGTCTGTTGCTGATGGAGGATCACTCTTATTCTCGAGGATATGTAACAGAGTCGCCAAGGAAGCGAAAAAGAGAATTAAGACGGCAACACAACAGGCAAATAGCTGATAGCAGCAATGAAATGGTAAATAAATTATGAAAACGTTAAACTATTATTCATTTTACATTCATTTTACATAGATGTCATAACCTACATGTTAACTGACAAATTAAATAACTGTTTTCTAAAGTAACCTCATCACTTGAAGGAATACTAATGGACGAGGTCGAACTGGAAGCCATGTTAATCTTGGACTAAATCGGCTACCGTAGGAGTTAAAACGAAATCGGAATTGGGAGGAACAGAAACTAATATTTACTGGATGGTCATATACCTTTTCACCGCTAGATGGGGGAACATTTCACACAGTGTAGCTTTAAATGGTATGTGGGAAATACTGGAGGTTTGCCACAGAGTTGTCCCACCCAGTGTCGCCGCTACCACCACGCGCTGCGCGTAGGGCACCAAGTGCTCCGGGGAGCACCACAAGAAAATGCTCTCTACCCTTCCCGCAGGTCGGCTCTTCAAAATTTGCGAACGCCGCCACCGCGGGCATCATAAAGTGATCACGTTTAGGGCATCAAAACGGCCAGTGGTGGGACTGGTCCCACCACCTAATGTTACAACGAAACAGAGTGCTTCTTCAAGCGCTTCCATGCTTACAAAACGCGCCAAAAACTACTTTTAAACAGGAAATGATGGAATTTTACCGTACAGTGGGTCTATTCGAACGGGATTAGTTTTACCCAAGGTAATTTTTCCGGACCTTTTTACAGAAGGTAAAAGTCTCCGTAATCTTTACTGACATTGTCCGTAATGATTACTGAGATGGCACATTCGAACGGGACTAAAATCACAGAGAACCTCTGGTAATAATTACTTCACCCCCACCTCCCCATGTAAAACTAATCCCGTCCGAATAGGGCTTATGACCATGATTTACTCACCCTCAAGTCATCCTAGGTGTATATGACGTTCTTCTTTCAGACAAATACAATCTGAGTTATATTAAAAAAGTCCTGGCTCTTCCAAGCTTTATAATGGCAGTGACTTGTTGGGTCATTTTTGAAGTCCATAAAAGTGCATCTATCCATCATATAACTGCTCCACACGGCTCTGGGGGGTTAATAAAGTCCTTCTGAAGCGAAGTGGCATGTCTGTGTAAGAAAATTATCCATATTTAAAACTTTATAGACTAAAATAACTAGCTTCCGGCTGTCAGCGGTACGCAAGTTGCCTTACGGCGAAAGAGTAACCCTTGACCCATGCGTATTGACGAATGCAAAAGCGCAGAGAATAACGTTAGAGCAAAACAAAACACCGGTCATGAATTAGAAGTCTAAAACGAGAATTTTTAACTTCCTTACCCGCAAGGGATCTTGGGCGGGGAAGTTGACGTGAGCGGGCGTGTCTGTACTTTTATTTACTTTTGTTTTATACAAAATATTCAATCAGCTATCACAAACTATGCATCATTTGAAAGCTAAAACACTTAAGATTCATGTTATGAACTTGTTTTTGCAATACATACACCAGAGAGGAAAGGGTTAAATGAAATGCTAAAGGACCGGCTATGTAAACATTAGCATAATACCATATTAGTGGTAACGGTTACTCATCTTTCATCTCCTGTCGTTCAGATCATATCGGACGAATCCAATAAACACCCGCATTCATCTCCGTTTAAGGGTCCACTCTTCAAAATGCATCCCACTTTTTAAATCCAAAACAACGAAAAAATAGGGAAAAAACAAAACATCCTCCGTTGTTTGCAAGAGAGTTTGGAGTTAGCGTAATCAATCATGTCCATTTTCAATGAAATATCGATTCGAATCCGTTTCTGGCAAACTCCCCCTACAAGAATACGGTAGTCTCTTCTCCGTGATATAAACCCTCCCTCGTCTCTCTCCTTCAATCAGAGTCTCTCCTGTGATGCATCATATAGAGGAAGCGCCTTACAGGCTTGGTGAGCTTGATCATTGCACCCATGGTTTTCGTTGGATAAAGGCACTCGGTGCCTAGCCAATGCCTTTCCAACCTGTGGTTTGATTGATGGACTTAGTAACCAATCAAAAGGCATTATCTTGCGCAGTTTATGTAAAGAGGATTTGGTGAATACTACCTAGTGCTTAGGCTTTCAAAACACCAGCACGCGTTTCTCACGGCGCCTGCCAGTGTTTAGGCAGAAACTGCAGAGGAGCGCGCAGACTCTTACTGACACTTCTTATCAGCTAAATTAGTTTTTACACTTTGTAATTTCTGTAAATAGTTACTTTTAGTTTTTATAATCCAGATCAGATGGTGGACCTGCGCCCAGACGTGACCAGCACATGCAGAGACCGTGGCAATTAGACTCCCCCTGAAATTGCCTCATCGACACGACATCCTCAATAATCCCGTCTCTGGCGTGATGACTCCGATGGAGTTTTGGTTCCTTGCCACTGTCCTCAGTTGGGGACACTACATTTTCGACTAAATATTCAAATACATTTTCAACTAAATTACTGATATGCCCGCATTGTCACTATATGATAATTGAAATGAGCATTGTAAAAAAAATAAAACCATACTTTTCTCCACCCACGTTTCATTTCAAATCTATCATCTATAATATGGTTTGTTGAAAATAATGCAAAAAACAGATGGTTACGCTAATGTATGTTTCTTTCGATTGATGCAAATGCTGGCTCCCTAATAATACATTACAACAGCAATAAAAAACGTGAACAGAAGTCACTCTTATTAAACATTGTTCAATGCCAGGACTGTATGCTTGAACATGACCAGTCAATTATGCCATCATCACCCGGGTGTTGATAACAAGACAAGGTGAGACCTAAACAGCACACGTTACTATTAGTTTTTAAACTAAACTCATGTAAGCCTTGCCAATTTAAACATTTGACCGAAAGAGAACTCGCCCACGCTGTGAGAAGATTTGCGCACACATCTCAGACAGCACGCAAATATTGAGTTCTCTTTCAAGATTGCACTTGAATGGGCAAATTCACACAAAAATTATCTTGTCTTGATGAGTATCCTAGCAGACATAGTGTGGTATTCCTTAAATTAACTAAATATGTCTTAAAATGACAGCACTGTTTATTTTATTAGTATCTTTGCTCTAATGTATTTATTTGTGCTGTTGCTTGTAGTTATATTATTTGTTATTTTCCCTGAACATAGCACATACAGTGCATCCGGAAAGTATTCACAGCACTGAACTTTTTCCACATTTTGCTATATTACAGCCTTATTCCAAAATTGATTACATTCATTATTTTCCTCAATTCTACAAAAAATACCTGTAACAGTTAGTCCACTGCAGGCAAGTTGATAGAACCCAAGTGCAGTTTATTTACAAAGATTCAGACATGATCAAACATAGAACAGTAACTTGGCATGAAAACTTTAAATACACAGAGACTAATGACTAACAAGACACACCTGTGAACAATCAAGATAATAAACCAGTGACAGAACTGGTTTATGATTAAATCAACCAATGACAACATGACACAGAGAAGGGAACCAATCAGAACAAGACACATGAAACTAGGGAAGCACATGACATGATCACATAAGGGCAAGGAGGTCACATGACAAGAATCAGGAAACATGACTGTGAACATGACAAAATAAGAACATGAAACATGAACATGAAACAAACCGTGACAATACCCCATAATGACAACGTGAAAGGAGTTTGTTTGAAATCTTTGCAAGTTTATTAAAAATTAAATTTACATTGTGTGTTAACATGCATAACTGTTTGAGTAGAATATCGGGAAGTGGTAAGATTAGTAGTAATATTCTAATATCCAGCGTATAGCGTTAGTTCTGGCAGGTCATGTTAGTCAAGCTCGCATCAGCTGATAACGTCTACCTATAGGAATACGATGCATATCACAGCATGCATATAAGCTCCTTCAGTATTATCAGCTGATATCGCATTTCTCTGGGGCTAATTACCCTCCTCCATCCCCAGCTCCTCCTCTTGTCAGTCAGGATTAGGCATCTGAATCCCCTTGAATCAGACTAAATTCCCGAATAAGGTTGTACATTTTAATATTGACATTAATGATATAATCTGCAATACATTGTTGCTTCTGTTCTGAACATGTTCTGTTCTAAACTATATGCTAATTGTCTATCACTTTGACGATAATGATCCTGACAGAAAGTAGTTTATGTCAAACCTACAGTAAGTGTGTCTGTACAGATACTTTAATGTGTAAAATGTAATGTGTATAAATTCTCTTTAATGAAAAGATTATTGGATTTATTTCATTCAAAACTGTGTAAATCAAATTAATCCCAGTTATGAATATTTAACCAGTAGGTGGGTTGAAAGGTGGATTATCAAACGTCATGTTGAATGGGTGGTCTCTGCGCTTTTTTTTTGTAAGTATATAACAGAGTCATGTCAGTGATAATCTCCAGGAGGACAAACTGACAAGAATCCTGGTTTGGATTTGGAACAGATATCTGATGAAGCACAGAATCTACTCAAAATTGAGCAATCGTCAATATGTCTAACTGGGGCGGAACAAACACAGAAAATGAAACAATCCAATACTGCTTTCCGAAAAACAATTTGTCTTGTACCAGAAATGTAAAACCTGGAGCCGAGTACATTATTATGTACATATTCATTTCTACAGTATCAGTGCTCACTGTGTTTCTGAACTTGCTGGTGATCATCTCCATCGCTCACTTCAAACAGCTCCACACTCCAACCAATGTACTGATCTTTTCTCTGGCAGTGGCAGATCTGATTGTGGGACTGATTCTTATGCCAGTACAGGGCATCAAATTGATTGAGTCTTGCTGGTACTTTGGAGAAATATTTTGCTCGATATTTCCTTTTATTTTCTATGTGGTTACTGCAGCATCTCTTGGTAATTTGATTATTATATCTGTGGAGCGTTACATTGCTGTGAATGACCCTTTGCGATATCCATCAAGGGTAAATATTAACAGAGCAGTCTTTTCTATTGTTGTAAACTGGGTATTTTCCTGCATATATTCTTTTTTTCTTTTGTATGAGTCTTTACTCCATCCTGAGAAAAATTATACATGTATTGGAGAATGTAAACTTTTTATAAAGTTGGGATTTATCATAACAGATGTCGTAGTTACTTTAGTGACACCTTGTTGTTTAATCATTTCTTTATATCTGAAAATCTGCTTTGTAGCACACAATCAAGCTAAGCATATAAATTCACTCACAGACAAAAAGGCCAAGTCAGAAAAAAAGGCTGCAAGAACCATAGGGATTGTTGTAATGGTTTATCTTCTTTGTTGGATACCATATTATATAGCTGCTCTTACTCTTGGTCAAGACACAGGTGACGCCTTTGTAATTAATTTAATGTATTGGATTTTATGCATGAATTCATGCATGAATCCACTTATTTATGCAATGTTTTATAGATGGTTTCGAATATCAGCAAAATACATTTTGACTCTGAAAATATTCAAACCTTCATCAGAATACTTCAACCTATTCAAGGAAGAGAAATGATCTCCTGCTGTTGCATGACTGTAAAACCTATGTAAAGCACATATAAAGGGTAGGGGAGAGTGGGGTACAACAACGCTTTTTTGACTTTCTCAGTTTGTGTAAATCCACTTGGGGTTCAGAGTATTTAATTTTTCCCACATTAATTTCACACATGTCTAGTACAATTCTGTGGTTTTGTTTAATTAATACAGTGTATACTTTTTTCTTGATTTACCCCGAAAGAATGGAAGTATGAATGGGCCCCATAGGTGGGGTACACTGCAACATGTGAGGGGAACATTGTAACATGACCATATGACAGCTTAAAATGTTATCTGATATAATCAAAGAAATATCCAAGATAAACTAAAATATTTTGTCAATAAAATACAAATATTAACTTTTTCAACAAAAAAAAACAATGGCATTTTTTCATCATTAAAATAAACAAATCTTTGATTTTAACAACAAACACTACAAAACACAGCTATACAGCATAATTCAAAACATAATAACTTCTGAACATTGACTCTCAGTCATTAATCACTTTTTTCTCATGGTTTCTCAATAGAATTCATAAAAGTATAGAATATAATAACTAATAGGGGCTCATTGTAATGCAGTGTGACAACATGCCCCACTTGCGCAACTGGGATTTAAACCCGGCTAGTGTCTTCTGCTGGTTAGATTAGTATTAAAGGGCACCTATTATGCCCCTTTTTACAAGATGTAATATAAGTCTCTCAGGTGTCCCCAAAGTGTGTCTGTGAAGTTTAAAGGGCATATTGCAGGTTACATTTTTTCGAGATTAATATATAACCTTGTATGAAAATACCATATGAAAAGGTAATGCAGGATTTAAAATGTTTTAAAAAGACAAAAGAGCACAAATTTAGTAGATCAAGTGGCCATTTCGTTGGCCGTTTGGAAAAAGCGTTTTTTTTTCAACATCGTGTCATATTACGTCACAAAAGGGAGTCGCTTGCCGAGCTTTGTAATGGCTCAGTGCAGAATAGGTTGGATAGGCAGGTAGGTCTGTGTATTTTCGGTAGTTTTTCTATTCCAATTTATCATTGTCATGGTAAATTATTGTGTCCAGCCTGTCAGGACATCGAGTCCACAGGTTTCCTAAAAAAAAAAGTTAGGAATTCTGCATCTAGTGGCGTTTGTGCAGGTGAAGAGATGGGACTTCACTTCTGCATCTGCTTGTAAACACGCGGTGGTGTGTGCTTTAGACCGGAGGATTATCATCCCGGTGATATGATGGAGTCAAACATTGTTATACTCATGTAAGACCGGCTACACACTGGCTGTATGGCGTGAGCATGGCGTTTTCTATGTCTTTACACACCAGAAGCGTGTCTGTTGCGGCGCTGCTGCTACTAGGTGACGTACAGGGAGGGCTATACTTCATGTTAAACATAAATATATAGCCTACTGATACAGCAAAGACCAGGGGTGCGTCTCAATCATCTCCTGGTTCAGTAGTCAGGGCACTGATCAGGACATAAGTCAATGGGCTGACTCCCTGATCAGTGCCCTGACTGAACTAGGGTGCTGATTGAGACGCACCCAATGTCAGCAGTATTGACGGCAAAATAGGCTACAGAATATTTCGTTCTGTATTGACATGTGCAATATTTGAAAATCGAGATTTTTTTTTCTTAATTACAATTATATCTTTATTTATGTCAAAACCTAGAGACTTTCAAATATCAAAATGTAATTTATTAATATGTATTCGTGTCAAAATGACAAACAGCTTTTCCTATTCTATTTTGCCTGGAAACGCTTCCAACACGACACGTGTCGTGTCGGTTCTATTTCTAGCATGCGCTTTCGGCGCGGCTAGCCACGTGTGTCACGCAGCCAGTGAATAGGCTGCCTTGCCTAAAGGATGATATTAAATGAATAAACATCCACACGTGATGCTTCTTTGCCGTCGTGTTTACCTTGATGAATACAAAGTATGTACATTAACACAAATTAATACAGTCTCACACTTTTTCGAAAAAATGTTTGGAATTATGTGCTGGTAATGTAAATATTTTATTCATGCCACATTCAAGTTCACTCAAATACATACTCATAACGTCATATACATCCTTCCTTACGCTATCAGCAAATCGGCACAAACCCATAATACAGAATTAATGAATAAAGGATAAACACAATAACACTGTTATTGTCTGTGGTTCAGCCGCTGGCACGGGAGATGTGACGGTCATGGATCCATCAGAGATGCAGCTCGGAAAAAACGTGAACTGTGCACCATGACGTGAGTCTTGTTTTTTAAAAATTAGCTAATTACCAAATCAGTCGTGATGAGAAACTAACATTATATCACATACCGTTTAGTGTGGACAGATATTAACGACGTGTGACTTTTCCTGATGGTCAAATTAGTTTCTGTTATTGGTAAGTATCAATACTAGATGACAATAACGTTACACTCTAAAAAAAAAAGGTTCTATATGGCACCAAAAATGGTTCTTCGTCGTAATCATAGGGGAACCATTTTTGGTGCTATATCTTAGCATGTTCTGTATATGGTAGCAGTGCTATATAGCACGATAGTTAGCGGTGCTATATAGCGCCTTAGTCAAAGAACCGGTGAAGAACCTCTGAAGAACCGCTGAAGAACCACTGAAGCACCAAAATTGGTACTATATAGCACTTAAAAAGGTTCCCCTATGATTACGAGCCAAGAACAATTTTTGATGCCATATAGAACCTTTTTTTTTTTAGAGTGTACCAGCTTTGTTATTACCTGATACACGATAATAATCAGTACAGTATTGTAATCTGAGCACAGTGTTCATATCGTTAGCTAGCATATATATATATATATATATATATATATATATAAGCTAACACTGTTCTCTCATCAAGACACCTGCTCTGTTCTCCTCACACAACAACTCAATTTGTCTCCTCTAATCATTGTTCTCTCTAATCCTGGTCTGTCCCTAATTGTGTGTCATAATTGTATGCATCTTCAGGCAGGAAATGCAGAGTCCGTTACCCTCGAAACGAAAACTAAGGACGGGGCCTACACCAAAGAACCTCTAATTATCATACTTGCTGGGCTATCAATAAACTTGTTACTTTTTGCACTTCATCTGGCTTCCGAATCTTTCGGGTAGAACTAGCTTTATTAAGAACACATTTCTTACGTCAATGCTGCTGTTAAATTCTTTGGCGAGGAGATAAACATGGCGGACTGTGAACAGATCTCTGAGGGTGGGGTCTATACTAATACGTCAGTGTCCATCAACACTTGTGGGCGGGGCCTGTGAAATGTGATGTATCTTTACCAGGAATCTGCAAACTGCTTGTTCTGAGACACTGCTTATGATTTATGGGGAGTAAAAAAAAAGGAGTGGGTGGATTTTTACCAATATAGGGTGGTTGCATACACACTGCCAACACATTTATGGTCAAACACCTTATAAAAGTGAATTTTGCATAATAGGTGCCCTTTAAAGAACTATCTCAACTGTAAAATAACAGATATAAGATTAAAATAATATCATATTTGTCTTATTTTAAATAACTTTTACTTCATTTACTTAAGTAATGAAATGTACTTTTGCTATGGTTAAATAAATGTTCAGTGATAACGTCCAAAGATTTTTTAATTTTGGCACATTTTTTTCTCTAAATGGTGTTGATATGGCAACTAGTACACTACATTTCGACATCCTGGCATGTGTGGAACGTTTTAAACCATGTGTGTTACAACTAACCCGCGTTAGTTTGTGCCCCGCTCACCCCTATAATTCACACCAAAATGAAAATGATTTCATCATTTATTCACCCCATGTTGTTCCAAATCTGTATAATTTTTTTTATGTGGACCATAAAACCTTTTAAGAAATATTGCATATTTTGAGAAATATATCAGCATTTTTTCTAATATAATTTGTGTACGTCGGAACTGACAGACGAATTGGGGATAATTTTCAGAGACCAATCTACTTCGAGTGTCTTAAAATGCATCACGCATTCCACGTTCTGCCCCGCACCGTGGGTATGAATGAAGCACAGCATAGTTCAGTCAGGCCACGTAGGCTTAGTGCTGCTGTCAGCTGATGCGGTCAGCTGTCAAATCGTTTCCAATCACCTCACTGTTGAGAGACACTCATCCTCATAGAAAAGCTACAGTAAACGTCCCAGGATTCACTGCACGGCACGTTACCACTGTTCCACTAAAAGACATTACTTAATTGTCTTAAAATCATTTGTATATCACTCGCTGATGGTACATGGGGGGTTAATTCAAAGCTCTTGTATGTTTTATTAATCATGGAGCCAGAACCCCCATAAAGGAACCATACTGCCAAATATAAACTGCGTTTCAATAAACTGAAGTTATTTGCCAAAGTGGTCCTGTTTGAAATAAGGAAGTGCAATACTGCATCCTCGCTTTCTACTTTGGAGCCACGGTACTGTTCAGTCTGCTGTTTTCTACGAAGAGTGTATTGTTATGAGTCTGCTCGAGAAGAGGATCGATCTGCTTCCTGGTGCTGGTGTGACGGCGCATTTCAGCGGGTGGCCGCTTCAGAGTGCAGCTGTTTTACAGCATTGGTTGGCTGGGTGTTTCCAAACTGGGTGCTCACACGCAGGCTTCCACTGTTGGACTGTGAGCTGCGGCCATCTCCCTGAGTGCTTCAGCACTACAAAAGAGCAAATTCCTTTTCTGTTCCTAGTTGACGGTCATGAAAGCTGTCTCACATGTTTGGGTGTTCAGCAGGGTGAGGCGGCATTCGTGAATGACTCATGTTAGCCCACTGGATAGTGGATGCTATCGTCTTGGCCTACCAGTCCCAAGATGTGCCTTGCCCGTTCGGGATGCTAGCACACTCAACTAGGAGTGTGCCTTCCTCCTGGGTACTGGCTCAAGGCACCTCACTGACAGATATATGTAGAGCTGAGGGCTGGGCGACACCTAACACGTTTGCTAGATTCTATAGCCTCCGTGTAGAGCCGGTATCTTTCCGTGTACTCGCCCCCAGTGGCCAGTAGCACTAAGCCTGTTCTAGTGTCGGTTTGCAACGTCACTCCCGCCCTCTGGGCCGGATACGTGCGTTTATTGTCTCCAGTTGTGTTCCCCAGAAATGGCTAACCCTGTCAAACTCCTCTGTCATCCTTGTTCGGTCTCTGGCCATCTTGCTGGCTCATCCGTACCATCAGACTCGGCTATGTGATTCAGTTCACCCGCCGGCCTCCCAAGTACAAGTGCATCCTCTTCACCTCCGTGCAAAGCAGCGATGCTCATGTTTTGTGGTCAGAGACCGATGGCCTACTGGCTAAGGACGCGGTCAAGCTGGTTCCTCCAGCCGATATGAGGTCGGGGTTCTACAGCCCCTACTTCATTGTACCCAAGAAAGGTGGTGGGTTACGGTTACGGCCAATCTTGGATTGCATGTCCTGAAACGGGCCCTGCACAAGCTCCCGTTCAAGATGTTAACACAGAAACACATTTTTGAATGCATCTGTCCCCAAGATTGCTTTGCAGCGATCAACCTGAAGGATGCGTACTTTTATGTCTCAATTCACCCTCGACACAGACCGTTCCTACGCTTTGTGTTCAAGGGGAGGGCATATCAGTACAAAGTCCTGCCCTTCGGGCTGTCCCTGTCGCATCGCGTCATCACGAAAGTCACAGAGGCAGCCATTGTTCTGCTCAGAGAACGTGCCATTTACATCCTCAACTATCTCGATGACTTTGTTCATACTGGCTCATTCCCGGGAGAGGTTGTGCAAACACAGGGACATGGTGCTCAGTCACCTCAGCCTGTTAGGCCTTCGGGTCAACCGAGAGAAGAGTAAACTCTGTCCCGCACAAAGGATCTCTTATCTCGGTATGGAGCTGGATTCGGTCAACCAGACTACGCGCCTCACAGAGAAACGAGTCTGTCAGTGTTGAAATGTTTGAATACGTTCAATGTTCCTACTGAAATTTTTTCAGAGGCTCCTGGGGAATATGGCATCTGACGCCGCTCGGATTGCTTCATATGAGACCGCTTCAGAACTGGCTTCATGGCCAAGTCTTGAGATGGGTGTGGCAGAGCGGCAAGTACCGGGTCCCAGTTACTGTCGCCAAACTTTCAGCCCGTGGTCAGACCCTTCATTTCTACGGGTGGGAGTGCCTTTAGAACAGCAGTCCAGGCATGCTCTGGTCTTCACAGATGCCTCATCCACCGGCTGGGGGGCCACGTACAACAGGCATGCAGTTTCGGGTCTGTGGACGGGGCCCCAACTGCATTGGCACATCAACTGCCTAGAGTTACTAGCAGTACGTCTTCATGCTGGGTTGCCTCAAAAAGCCGCTACAGGGAAAGCACGTACTGGTCCGTACGAACAGCACTGTGACCGTTGCGTACATCAACCAACAGGGTGGTCTACGCTCCTGCCGCATGCTGCAACTGTCCCGCCATCTCCTCCTTTGGAGGTAGAAATATCTGAGGTCGTTTTGTGCCATTCCCATCCCTGGTGCTTTCAATCGGACAGCCGACAAGCTCTCAGGACAGCCGACACCTCCGGGAGAGTGGCAACTCCGTCCCCAGGTAGTCCAGCTGATATGGGACCTCTTCGGAGCCACACAGGTAGACCTGTTTGCCTCTCCGGACTCGACCCATTGCCAGTTGTACTAGTTGGACCTCAGAGCAGCTCTTCGTATTTTACGGAGGTCAGCAGAAGGGAAAGGCTGTCTCCAAGCAGAGGTTAGCCCACTGGATAGTGGATGCTATCGTCTTGGCCTACCAGTCCCAAGATGTGCCTTGCCCGTTCGGGATGCTAGCACACTCAACTAGGAGTGTGCCTTCCTCCTGGGTACTGGCTCAAGGCACCTCACTGACAGATATATGTAGAGCTGAGGGCTGGGCGACACCTAACACGTTTGCTAGATTCTATAGCCTCCGTGTAGAGCCGGTATCTTTCCGTGTACTCGCCCCCAGTGGCCAGTAGCACTAAGCCTGTTCTAGTGTCGGTTTGCAACGTCACTCCCGCCCTCTGGGCCGGATACGTGCGTTTATTGTCTCCAGTTGTGTTCCCCAGAAATGGCTAACCCTGTCAAACTCCTCTGTCATCCTTTGGTGATAGACTTTGCGGCCGCCAGGCTTACACCCGTATGCATGTGGAACGTGTGTGTAAGCTGGGTATCCATATGTAGCGGTTTCTATGGCAACCCCATATGTGTATTCCTCCACGTTACCAGCTACCCTACTCGGCTAGCCCTGTGTCTTCCCTTGGCAGAGCCCACTCTGTCATCTCTGGAGGTTTTCTTTCCCCACTGGGACCAGGTTGGAACCACACCAGAGACTGCCATATGTTGCACTACCCTGCTAGGTTAGTCCTTATGTGTAATCCACCACCTCTCCTTCCTTTGAAGGATATGGCTCCGCAGCGTTCCATCTCCCGAGAGGGGCACGCTTTCCCAGCGTTATCCAATAGTCACACTGAGTGGGTCTCTGCATAGAGCCCTAACTTCCCACTCCAACAAGGGGGCGGTTCAGTGAGCTCAAGCAGGGCGTTGGAAGGGCCAGGATCCCTGGCGTGTTAGTAGGATCCCAAATTCGTCGGTCAGTTCCGACGTACTTTGAGCGTGACCGACTTAAAGGGAACGTCTTAGTTACGTATATAACCCTCGTTTCCTGAAGAAGGGAACGGAAACGCATGTCCCGTCGCCAGGTGCTGTGCTTCCGCTGAAGGATCGAGTCACTAGTTTGGCTCCTCAGCAGAAAAGCGACGATGCAGTATTCCACTTCCTTATTTATGCCTGCACTGCGGGGCGGAGCATGGAATGCGTGAACCGCATGCCAATGGTCATTGGCTCGTTTTAAAACACTCAAAGTAGATTGATCTCTGAAAATGATCCCCAATTCGTCGGTCAGTTCTGACGTACATCCCCGTTCCCTCCTTCAGGGACGATTTACATTCTACATACAGTCTAGTTAATATCTAGCCTGGTCTTACCAGACTCGTACATTAATTTCATTTGTACAGAGAGTCTGGCCACTCTCCATTGACAAGCGTTTACTTCCTTGAAGGCAGGTTCTCTGTTGAAGTTTAAAACTATTGGATCTGCTGATCTGCAGATATGGCAACTATACACTAAATTTCATCATCCTGGCATGTGTGGAAAGTTTTAAACCATGTATGTTACAACTAACCCCACATTAGTTTGAGCCCCGCTCACTCCTATAATTCACACTAAAATGAAAATGATGTAATCATTTATTCACCCCATTTTGTTCCAAAGCTGTATAACTTTTTCTTATGCAGACCATAAAACATTTTAAGAAATATTGCATATTTTGAGAAATATATCAGAATTCTTTAAAATATAATTTGTGTTTTACATTCTACATACAGTAGTTAATATGAAACACTGAGATTAATCCCAACTATGAATATTTAACTAGTAGGTGGGTTGAAAGGTGGATAATCAAGCGTCATGCTGAATGGGTTGTCTCTGTGCTTTCTGTGAGTATATAACAGAGTCATGTCAGTGATAAGCTCCAGGAGGACAAACTGACAAGAATCCTGGTTTGGATTTGGAATAGATCTCTGATGAAGCACAGAATCTACTCAAAATTGAGCAATCGTCAATATGTCTAACTGGGGCGGAACAAACACAGAAAATGAAACAATCCAATACTGCTTTCCGAAAAACAATTTGTCTTGTACCAGAAATGTAAAACCTGGAGCCGAGTACATTATTGTGTACATATTCATTTCTACAGTATCAGTGCTCACTGTGTTTCTGAACTTGCTGGTGATCATCTCCATCGCTCACTTCAAACAGCTCCACACTCCAACCAATGTACTGATCTTTTCTCTGGCAGTGGCAGATCTGATTGTGGGACTGATTCTTATGCCAGTACAGGGCATCAAATTGATTGAGTCTTGCTGGTACTTTGGAGAAATATTTTGCTCGATATTTCCTTTTATTTTCTATGTTGTTGTTACAGCATCTCTTGGTAATTTGATTATTATATCTGTGGAGCGTTACATTGCTGTGAATGACCCTTTGCATTATACATCAAGGGTAAATATTAACAGAGCAGTCTTTTCTATTGTTGTAAACTGGGTATTTAACTGCATATATTCTTTTTTTCTTTTGTATGAGTCTTTACTCTATCCAGAAAAAAATTATACATGTATTGGAGAATGTAAACTTTTTATTAAGTTGGGATTTATCATAACAGATGTCGTAGTTACTTTAGTGACACCTTGTTGTTTAATCATTTCTTTATATCTGAAAATCTGCTTCGTAGCACACAATCAAGCTAAGCATATAAATTCACTCACAGACAAAAAGGCCATGTCAGAAAAAAAGGCTGCAAGAACCTTAGGGATTGTTGTAATGGTTTATCTTCTTTGTTGGATACCATATTATATAGCTGCTCTTACTCTTGGTCAAGACACAGGTGACTCTTTTGTAATTAATTTAATGTATTGGATTTTATGCATGAATTCATGCATGAATCCACTTATCTATGCAATGTTTTATAGATGGTTTCGAATATCAGCAAAATACATTTTGACTCTGGAAATATTTAAACCGTCATCAGAATACTTCAACCTATTCATGGAAGAGAAATGATCTCCTACTGTTGCATGACTGTAAAACCTATGTAAAGCACATATAAAGGGTAGAATTCACATCAAAATTTAAATAATGTTATCATTTGTTCACCCCATGTTGTTCCAAAACTGTATAACTTTTTCTTATGCGGACCAAAAAACATTTATTGCATACAGGAATATTGCATATTTTGAGAAATGTATCAGCATTCTTTAAAATATAATTTGTGTTCTACATAAGAAAGAAGTGCGTACAGGTTTAGAGCAACATTAGAACAATATGAGAATGAGACCTCTTCAGATCATCTGTTCCCAAATTAAGTAGTGTGATCTTCATTGTGAAAGATAAGATAGTATCAATCTTTGTGTAGCATGCATGGTTTTGAAATGACACTGTATCAGTTTCCATTTGTTCTCTTAAAGGCCTTCAAATGACTAAATTATCTGAAGAACTTCTTTCCAAGAATGAACAAACTCAAAGTGAAACACAGATGCAAGCACAAGGTTATACACCTAAAGTAGGGATGTTAGCGATTAATCGATAGAACTTATCAATCATCGATTAAGCGGGGCCATGCACGTTTGTGCTGCTCAACCGCAAAACACACAAGGAAAAATGAAGCGCGCGCGCCGGAGTTATGTTTGGGACCATTTTACAGCTGGAGTTACACCTTCAGCATGACTATAAGTTTGAATGTGCATTCACAGCCTTTTGTTATGTGCATATATAAGTTGTAACATTATGTTTATATTGTGTAGGCCTATCTATATCTGATTTATCTCATATAGGATGTATTTGGTTAAGAATTAACGTGGTAGTAAAGTGCGCCGGTGTTCAGCTTCAGCGGATGCAGCTCAAAAAGCAATGCACAACTAATAATGACCATTATTGGGACTGTCACATTACATAACATTATACACAGAACAATATTGTAATAAAACATTGTGAATTATTTGGGTTCAGTTGTCTGTTTCATCCCATTGCTCCAGGAAGAGCATCTGCACAACATGAGTCACACATTCTGAAGTGCACGTAACTTAGTTCAAGTTCACTTGTGCAGTCGCATCATTTTGTGCAGATGTAATTTGTAATATTATGTACCAGTGTTCATTCAGCACTTCAGCTCGCACAGCTCAAACAACAAAGCACAATTAATAATAACTATGATTTGGACTGTCATATTACATAACATTAATGAGAACACTACTGTAATAAATCAGTGTGAATTAATTGGGTTTAGTTGCCGTGTTCAGTGCGTTGTTCCAGGAAGAGCATCCATACATTCTGAATAACAGATCTGAGGCAGCGTTGGTGACAGTGGCTTAGCAAGTCAGTCCTGGGCCCATATGCAGTGGTGGTCTTAACATAGAGGCATAGGTAGGCAGCTGCTTGGTTGGGGCCCCCCTACTACAACCGTTGGTAGGGGGCCCCCAACCAACCTCAAAAAAAGAAAAAAAGAAAAAGCCCCTTATCATCATGAACGCTTCAAAAGCATGGTGAATTTTATTAATATTCTTAAGAAATAAGTTGAATGCGCAGTCGTCCATCTCGCGAATGTACAGTCTTCTTCTGCCATCTTCATCCATTAAGCTTTGTTTACTTTTGTTTGGCTCCGCTCATGATCTTCTCTGATTTAGATATCCGCACCTGATCGTCACATTACAATCATTAAAATTCTCAGTGTTAAGCACGATGCTATCGTAACAGCTACACTGAAGTATGTTGCTTTAAAAAATCTTCTTTGGCGAAATTACCTATATCGCACACGGAGGAGTAACCGCTGGAACGTGAGCAAAAGCGAGAGATGTTTGTGTTTAATTCAGATAAAGTACATAGCACATACAGATCTACATTTTGAGCCAATCATTCATCATAGTAACGCAGCTAGTTTTATCAAGTTAGGAGCTATAAATATGATTAAAGTGTGAGATTTAAATTATGCAAATCAATGAAAGCACGCAGCTCTGAAAGCACAAGCGCTGCACATCACACGCACACAACAGTTACAGCTTGTTCTGCTATTTGTTGCACTTAGCTTTGAGAGCATTTTAATGGTGTATTTCGGAGATATTATCAAGTATATATGTGTTGCCATTAAGGCAAAATGTTAGGGACTTTTAATTTGACAGATACTTTTATTTTGATTTGACGTAGACCTGGAGTTTGGGGTTAGAGGTTATTTCCTGTACAGAAGTAAGGAAGGTGACAGAATGTGAGCACATGTAATCCATTTGTTGTTAGCACTAGAGGCAATGTTGTAAGTACAAAATTCATTTTTATGTTGATATGTTTATGTTACAATATTGTTTTAAAAGAAAAGAATACACATAGTTACAATATTTATTTACATGTATTTACGGGTATATTTCATTAGACAAGATTTATGTTAAAACAGTTAAACTTTATTTCTTTGTTACAGTTTTCACTCTGTCATGTAAGATGATGTTGAAGCCACATTAAACAGCAAGAAATCGCTCACTACGACTTGTCGTCATTTTGCATCAGAGTTAGCTGGTTGTATAGCTACAGTTGCTACACTGCAGTGAGGACAACACAATATATAAAGTCCCATTAAACATTTTACATAGCCTACACATCACAATGACGGTGATGCATGTGCAAACTCCATTCATGCTGCTCATGTGTATCAAGTTGCTTGTATCGCTTCAGCTGATGTGCGAACTGCCGCAAATTAAATTTAAATGTTCAGCGTCTCATCCTGAAGCTCAACACGCAGCTGTCTTCATTTAAAAATAGAGAGACTAAATTATATAACCAGTGCTGATGCCGTTCTCTCGCATTGCGGTCTTAGAGGTGAGCTGAAATGAAAGTTAAAGAATGACACTCATTCATTGTGTTTTACCGTGAAATGAGAGTTCTGCATCTTTATTAAAATGAACACATAAATGATTTATCTCTCATCCACCCGCAATTTTTGGAATGTTACTTTTTATTACTTTACCCACCTGACCCGTGGATATGCAATTAGCGCATACTCAAAGTCCTTACACAAAAATTGTCTTTCTGCAACATGACCATGTGTAGTTAAATGGACTAAACAAAACTTTCAGCCCTATTCTCAACAATCAAAAAACTGGCCAGATCTTGAACTCTTTTCATCCTAGAGATTTGTCTTTTAAAGGCTGCACGGAATGCGATCAATTGTTGTGGAAGGGCTGGAGACAAGTCTTTCTTGTATCTCTCCTCTAACCTCTGTGCCCCTTCGTATATCGTGTTCTTCTCCTTAGTTGCAAGTATGTGTGGCTGGACCACTCTGAACAAATCGGCAACTGATCGCAAAGCTGAAAATCGCTGACTCAGCTGGGAAATTATGATGTCTAGGCAAGCGTTAAAAACATTTACCTTAAAGTAACTTTCAGCATCAGCCAAACGCTCATCCTGACAGAGCTCATCGAAATGGCTCTTTGCCCTTGTAATTCTTTCCTTTTCAAAGGTTTGTTTCACTCCCCACTTCTCAGCCATGAATTGTTTCTTTTGCCTTGAACCTTGTCAACTCCATGATGGCAGTGTCAAGTAATTATGTAGCTTTAAGAAGATCTGTATCCTTCGCCTGTAACATTTTTTAAATGACTTTGAAATCCAAGACTTCACTTTGAAGAACTATAATAAAAACAAAATCAAATCTTTCCATCAGCTTTATCAAAGCCATGGACTTGTTGCACTCATCTGTCTTTTTACTGGTAAGTGAAATTTTGGTCAGGGCCTTCAACACGTTAACATATCTGTATCTGATTGCAGACACGGCATCATTGCGCGATGCCCAGCTAGTAGCGCGCAGTTTTTTCAGCGTGACAGTCACACTCGAAGTGGGTTTTTCAGTAATCTCAACCAATACATTCCACCTCTTTATACTGTGCACAAAAAACACGTAACATTTTTCCATGGTGTTGTAAAACTTTATCAGCTCTATTATTGACTTAACTGAATCATTGAGGACCAGATGGGCAGCACAGTGTACATATGTGGCATTTGGTTGTCTCTCCTGTATCCTTGCCTGAACTCCTGTGTATATGTCACTCATGTTCACAGCCCCATCAAATCCTTGGCTATGGTATTTTGAAACATAGAGAACTTTGTCCTCAACCAAACATATCATTTCATTAGCTATTGGGCCAGCGGACAAGTCAGGCATTTGCTGGAATCCCAGAGAAGACTCTTTGATTTTCACAGCCATTACAGCACCCTGGCTATCTCTCTCTATGGTTACATACTAGAGATGTTCCGATACCCTTTTTCCCTTCCCGATACTGATTCCGATACCTGGGCTCAGGGTATCGGCCGATACCGAGTACTGATCCGATACCTGGGTGTGTATCTGTATATACAGCTGTATATACTACTAGCCCTGTATGAATTGCTAGAATTATTTTATGGTGTGCTTCAAACTTATCCCTTAATAAAACATGAACAAATACATGGTGAACTACTGTATTTATTACAGTATTTTTATTATCTGACATGCATTTGACAGTAATATTATTTATTTTTCTTAAGCGAAAAAGAACTTCAAATGCAGCCACAAATCTAACACTGCAAACTGAAAAAAGGTATTTTAGTTGTACAATATAACTGTATAAAAAACAGTGCAACAAATAAATGTAGGATTTTATATATATATATATATATATATATATATAGAGAGAGAGAGAGAGAAAATAAAATAATCTCTACAACAAAACAAGTGAAAAATAAGCAACCATCTAGGCATTATTATTATTAGTAGAGACGTATTATTATTATATAGAGACGTAGCTAAATCTACTGTACAGCAGTAGCCTAATATATTCTGTCAATTTAAAATGTTTTAAAACAAACTTTTATTTTGACGAGTTGCCATGAAGATATTTCAGTGTCTCTGTTCCTTATATGACAGTTTTCCCAAATGAAAGGGTAAATTCTCATGAAGTGACAGTTTATGTGTTCGTGTCCTCATATAGTGACCATAGACTGTGAATATGGACGTAGAGAAACTGGGGGAGGTTGCCGCTTGATAGTGACACACGGCAGAGATTACAAAGACAGCGAGCGAGCGAGGGCGCCCACCATCCACACAGAGACAAAATAAAGTAAATAGCTAAGTAAATAGCAGTAAACAGTGGACATAGCCTACTGCTAACGTGTTTTCATTTCTTCTTCGCTGCTCTAAACAGTGGTTCCTTGTGGCAAAACAGCAAAACTTCCTGTGTTTGCAATGCATTCGGAGCACCGAAGAAGAACCGTGCAGTGGTTAGGCAAAGCTCGCGGTCATAACGAGGTCTTGTTTAAGAAAATTGTATCGGATCGGTACATGGGTTCAAGTACTCGCCAATAGCGATGCCAGAATATTTTGTGGTATCGGTGATATTTCCGATACTAGTATCGGAATCGGAACAACTCTATTACATACCGAAAGATTTGACTCATCTGATCCACTTCAGATACATCTTCAGTCGTATCCATGATCACTGAGTAAAATGGCGCTGCCTTAATTTCACTAATAATTTATTTCTGGACAGACTCAGAGAGTATGCCAATCAGTTCATTTTGGATTTCTGGGCTGAGATACTTAACGCAACCAGAAGAGCGACTGAGCAGCTCCTTCAAATATGGATCATACTTGACCAGTAGGTCCAAGTGTCCTCGAAGTGTCCCTGAAATGCAAGGTTGTTTAATGCCAGAGTTAAAGTGACATTTATAATCCGGTCTAGAATCTGCCTCCAAAAATTAACTTGTTGAAAAATTTACTGTTCTGACGCCTCGTCGATAGTGCCATGCAGATGCCCCTGATCATAAACACTGCAAGCTGCTACATGGTACTCTGCGCCCCATGCTTGGAAATTTTATTTGACAGGGTCTGCCATGTTCTTATTCCTTGTTTCCAGGCCATGTTGTAGCTTTTGTGACTGCGGTCTGCAAATAACCAGCATAGTTCACAACATACATTGTCAAGCTTAGGCGAGTAACACTGCCAAGATCTCAGTAGCTGAATACCAGCTTTTGTTGTGGTGGAGTAAAAACTTGTTGAAAAGCACCTGTCTCCTTGCAATGGATCTTGAGGAAAGGGACCAGGTTTTTTTTTTTTTATTGTCTATTTTGGGTATTTTTTGTGTCGCGACTAACATCTCCACCCTCTCTTCTCTCTTTAAGGCCCCACTTTTATGTTTGTATTTGTCCATCCTTTAATGTTCAATTAGCTAGCCACTAGTAACCTCTCACACTGTGCTTTCTTTTTTAATTTGGCACGGCGATGCAGCGTCATATATAAAATGACGGAGTAGTTCTATGGCAGCCGCGGAGAAACAAGAAATTACTACACATGACATGCATACAAATATATATTTATTTTGGCCACAAATTAAAAATTAATTCCCTCGTTTTAATTAAAAGTTCCCCATGGGCGGGCCCCCTATTGTCCCGGGCCAATTTGCACGTGCATACCCTGCATGCCCAGACGCTATGCCACTGGTTGATGACACTATCAGGATCTCTGAGAGAGGACTCAAATGCAGAAAGAGTGTTAATGGGTTTTACAAAACAGCAGACACAAGAGTTTGAGGGAGAGGAGGTGATAAGTCCAAACTATAGGTAGGGACAAGGCACGATGATGAAGCTGAAGCTGAGGGAATGGCCACTGAGACGAGACCAGCCCAGGGTGTGAACAGGCTGGTGTGCTGTGGTAGAAGTGAAGCACCAGGCCGATGGATGCAGCAAGAGTCAGACAGGATCACACAGTACACGTGGCTAGACTCACAGGGCACGATCAGGCATAGCACTGGTCTTGCTGCTTGGCAGAGAAAGCAGCCAGAGATACTTGCAGGGCAGGACTGGAACAGACAGGAGACACAACAAACACAAGGCAAGGGGCGGGTGGGAACAGAACCAGGCAAAATGTTCATGGCTGCACTGGGAGGTGCTGGCTTAGGGAAACCATTACCGGAAAACACGGAGGGTGGGAAGCGAGGGAGGGGTGGGAACTTGATTGGGGAGACCCTTAGATACAAGGAATGGTCTGGACTTCCACCTGGGCTTGTAAACTGTAGCAGAATCAGGGGCAATGACTAAACAGTCAGTAAAGTTAAAGGTCTTGGAACCAGGTTCAGAGACAGACTCTGGGGTGTCTTTTAGAGTAGCAGGATCAGACTTGGAAGAAAACTCAACATCAAACTCAGGGGCAGGAGCTGAAACTGGACCGTGCTCAGGGGCTGGAGCCGACATTGGACTCTGGTCAGGTACCGGTGCCATCACTGGGACTGCTCTCTCTGCAGTAGGTTCAGAAACACCCTTCTCTGGAGTGTGCTCAGGGACTGCCCTCTCGGCAGCAGGCTCTGGGACTGCGCTTTCTGGAGTGGCCTCAGGAACTTAACTTTCAGGAAAATTCCACTCTGTAGCCACAACGGGTTTGACAGAAATTTCTGTGGACTTGACAATACATTTAGAGAAGGCCTCCGCGGCAATGGCAGGACTGGCAGAAATCGTTTCTGAGGGCATGACATGACTAGTAAATGGCTTAAATGATTTCACAGGACTTGATACCTCAGGATCTACTGGACTTGGTGCTTGAGAATCGAGAATAGTGGACTGCTCTGCCAAGGCCTTTTACGTCCACTTTCAACGGGTTGATACCGTGTGCTTGACTGCCTCCTTAGTATGTATAGCTAACTCAGCCAACCCAGACAGAATAGCAGTGACCTTCGTAGACTCAGCAGTGACTGAAACAGACCTGGCAGACTCTGAAGTAACAGGAACAGATTTAATTGACTGATTTGAGATGACTGCGGCAGAGTCCTGCACGGGTGCGGGTACCCGACGGGTGACCCGCGAATATTGCTGAAACAGGTGAAAAACATCATAACTGTCGGATACGGGTCTAAACACAGGTTTTAAACAGTCACGCGCAAACGAATATATATATATATATATATATATATATATATATATATATATATATATATATATATATATATATATATATATATATATATATATATATATATATGCATGTATATTGTAGATGTGTTCCTAAAAAATATATGCATATTTTTAGGAACACATCTACAAAAATATGCCTTGCCTGTATTTCAACTTGATAAAATAGTTTCAAATCCATATCAGTTTATTTGTGGCTGCGCGCACCCCCCCAGGAGAATTACAACCGCGCGCATGATCTGCCTGCACTACAGTAGTCGAGATGGATCTTGAGGAGTTGAAGAAAAGATAGCCGCATATGTGGAACTTCATAACTGACGAAGCACGCAGATAACTCTGGTAACAAACCAAGCACAAGCAGTTCTATCGAACAGTATGTTACAAAAGGGGACAGAACTGAAGGTGCCTCGTAGAGATGATAAGGACACACAACCATGTGTGACAGCTTTGGCTGAAGTTGTCCTTGTCTCGCTGTTTTAATGCTTCACATATTAGATGAGGTGCACACACACATTCATTTGGAGCATAAAACAAGGTTTAAAGCAAAAATAAAAAAAATAAAAAAAGGCACACACATAGGGTAAGTGAGGCGTGGGTATGGCAGCCTGGGCTTTGCACCGGGCTGGTTCCATGCTACACGCCATGCTTTTTTTAATGCATTATACACTAGTTGACATAAACATATCATGAGTATAACAATGAAAGTAGCCATATTTCTAGGAAAGAAAGGAAAAAAAGGGAAAAAAACGAACAAAGACAGGGTAAGCGTGGCACGTGTGTGACGGCTGGGGATGGGTATGGATTTTGGGACCTTGGGCCCCGCTGCACCTCACCTTGATAGCCCGTTGCAATATGATGCTGGCGGGGGTCTATCCTGTGCCATGGCCATGAGGGGTATCAGAGGCAGCTTTATAATACCTTATTATTAATGGCTGTATCAATATTACCATTATAAATAATATTACTATTATTATTATCATTACCATTACAACTTCTACTATTATCATTACTATTAATGGCTGTATCAATATTATCATTATTATTATTACTACTATTATTTATTTATTTTTGTCCTCTTCCTGATCCTTTAACCTCCCCCTCATTCCGGATGAAATGAGTATATTTGTTCATATGTTTATCATTACTACTACTGCTAATACTATTATTACTATTTATCATTTCTTATTTATTTGATTTATCATCATTATTATTGTTGTAATTATCATTACTATTATTATTAATATTGCTATTACTTTTGCTGTTGTCACCTTCCTCATACCTCATACCCCATTTTCCAATTATTATTTTTTTGGGGATACTATTACTATCTTCATCATTATTATTGTCATTTAAAACGATGATTATTATTATTATTATTATTATTATTATTATTTACTCTGGATACGTCTGTTGTACTTCCCTACATTCTCCTTTATTCAAATATTTTTCCATTCCCACACCCAGTTACACTTACTGTTACACACACACACACACACACACACACACACACACACACACACACACACACACACACACACACACACACACACACACACACACACACACACACACACACACACACACACACACACACACACATCGTACTGACCATAATGTATGTTTTGTTGGTCTATGTAATTTTCATCTAATTTCTCATTTGTACTTGTCTGTTTGCATAAACAAAAAAAACTATAAATAAATAAAATAAAAGAATGAAGTTGTCCTTGTGTTAATGGTCGTGTAATAACTTCTGTATGCTGGCAATAACAATTTTTGTAAGTGTGTCTATAATGTGATATGCTAAACTGATTTTATATTGGGTGTGGGTCAGGTATCGGTTCTATTTTAAGTGGGTTGGGTGGGTGCGGATTTTAATTAGTGCTGATGTCGGAAAATGGGTCGGATGCAGTTTTAAGCACTGCAGGTACGGGCGGGTGCAGATGAACAAAATCGGACCCGTGCAGGACTCTGGACTACGGTTGACTTGACTGGTACTTGAATAACAGAGGTGAACATATCTGGTTCAAGAATGGAAGAAATTGACTTGGACTTTGAAGTGACTGGAACTGACCTGGTGGTCTGGGAGAAGATAGCTGTTTAGCTGTTGGCTTGACTGGCTCTGGGGTAACAAGGGCAATCATAAAAGACTCTGGGTAGATGTGGTGGACTGGACCACCCTTCTCTCTCTGGACCTTAGTTTCTTGGTAGAAGCCAGAAGTGACATGCGAGGAAGGATTGTTGCAAGCAAATTCTGGTCGACTAGGCATTCCCCAACGACTGCGATGACCAAGGTACCTGGAGAAACCCCAGAAACCTGAGAGAATCCATATCACATGCAGGCAGGGGGTCATCTAAGTAGGCGTTAAAGATGTCCTTGAGAGCAGTGTCATTATAATCTAGCCCCACAACCATGGTCCAAAAAAATTGGGCAAAACCCCCCACATTCAAGCCCTCCTGGCGAAGAGCAGTCAAACCTCGATGACGGGCCAGTCTCTCCCAGATGTTAGCAGGCAGGCCCCGCCCCCAATGCCTTTCTTTCTCGAGGTGCATGAGAAGGTCACGCGGTCCTGGAAGTCCCCGTTGTCTACCCGTGACCATTCATGGATTAGCTGCATGCTGCCACCGACCTCGACCTCCGGGCGTTGAAGGTGACCGCACAATCCCTGGGTCGGGTGATGTCCACAGCTGTGGTCCAGGAGAGACACCTGTGGCTCACCTGGTCGATGTGAGAGAGGCTGAGTGAACCCAGTGGCCTCTTCGGCGGCACGGTTGTGGACTTCGCCCAACAGTTCTCGGCCGCCCAGAAGCAGACTGAGGCCATTAAACACGTACTGCCCTGACGGCCAGCTGCTGCCACCCAGCCACCGCCTCAGTCGCCTCAGTCGCCTCAGCCTGCTCGCCTCCGAGGGTGCTCTCCTGCGGCTCCCGCACCTCCCAATCAGCGCTTCTGATTGCTTTGGCCTCCATCAAGAGGGTAGGGGACCTGCAGGCTTTTTTGGTTGAGGAAGCGTGCCTGGAATTCGGGCCGCCAATTCTCACGTGATCCTGAGACCCTGGCCTGGATACGTGCCCAAGGTTCCAACCACTCAGTTCAGGGACTAGGTGGTGAACCTGCAAGCGCTGCCTTTGGAGGATGCGGACCCAGCCTTGGCACTGCTCTGTCCAGTGCGTGCCCGGAGTGTGGCCTTCTCTTGGGCTCTAGCGCATGGCACCTCACTGACAGACATCTGCAGAGCTGCAGGCTGGGCGACACCCAACACATTTGCCAGGTTTTTTAATCTCTGAGTGGAGCCAGTGTCCTCTCATGTACTTGCCACAAGTAGTGGCCTGTAACTGGACAGGCTCAGGTGTCTTCGCTTGCTTGCCATTCCACTCCACGGACTGGATACGTGCAATATTTCCTAAGGTGATCTTCCCCTGAAGCCCTGAGTTCCTCCAGCCCTGTTGATACCGACACTAGAGTGCATACCCAATGGTTCCCTCATTGGGCGACCCCCACATGTGTATTTCCACTGTAAGCCTCTCTGTGCATGTGTCTTTCCCTTGCCACTCCTGGGGTTTAAAAATGTTCCACCTTTGGCTGGATACCCCAGAGTTCCTCCATATGCAGCCCCTTCAGGGGTCATATGTGTATTCCTAAGTCCTCCCTGCAGGCAGGCGCAGTGGTGCATGTTTCCATGTGGAATATGCTTCCCAGTGTACCTTGATATTCCTGTGTTAAGTAGGAGTCCTTCATCCATACTAGTCTGGAAGATAGCCGAGTGGTGTGATCAGATTAAACCCCCATTCGTCAGTCACTGACGTAACTCGGAGTGACTGAACGAAAGGGAACGTCTCGGTTACGTATGTAATCCTCAGCAACTAACATAATGTGAGTTTGTCAGCGTACTTCCTTAAATACCCACGAGGTGGGGCGGAGCTACACTATGCAAATTCCGCAGACCCATGGCATTTCATAGCCATTGGCTCGTTTTCTAATACTCGAAGATGGTAGGCTTCTAAGCGAAACCCCCATTCATCAAGTCACTGACGTAACGTCTCCATTACCTCCTCAGGGAACGAGGGTTACATACATAACCAAGATGTTTTCTGAATCCGTGTTGGCTGCATTAGATGAAGTTGACAATGCTGACTCGTCATCTCCGCAGTAGTGAAATGCACCTTTCATTTTGATTACATAATCAAGGTATTTGTTTTCTATTTTCCATGTTTGTGAGGTTTCGGGTTCATTTATGTGACGCGCTGCAGTTCTTGCAGTCGAATATGGAGCAACTTTCTGCTCTTAAGTTATTCCGTGCACTGTCAAGTGCTTAAGATTTGTCGTGTTGCTGGTCTTGGCAGCAATTATTTTGTCACAAATATTGCATCACACGCTGTTGGCATCGAGCCTGGTGAAATTTAGCTACATTTTTTATCTTTTCCACATATTTTACATCTATGTGTGGGTTTGGATGCTTACCCCCTATTTACACTGCACACATCTGCGGCGCATCATGGCTCCGACAAGGTTTTGTTCTGTCCTCGTGCCATGGCGCAGCTGGTATAAACAGAAGCATTGCCTAGAGTGGCCACAATCAGCTTCTGTGGCTGCGTAGGAGCAGTGATGCGCTACAGACGGGGTTACACACTACAGCCTTTACAGTCTCTGGGCGTAACTGGCGTAAACTATTGTTCCCATTCAGTCGGTCACTCTCGACGCCACGTCGGAGTACCGACGAATAGGAATCTCGCTCGCGAGAGCCAATCTACTTCGAGTGTAACTAAACGAGCCAATGCACATTGGCATGCAATGATTGCACCAGGTGCTCATGCCACGCCGTGCGGGTATAAATGAGACACAGGTGATTGCATCAAATCAACCTTTTGCTTCGGAGCCGGGTGGTAGATGGTAACGCCAGATATCACTCACTACTTCGCAGTCCTGACTGAAGACGGAAGCCGCCTTTCGGAAGCGATCTCTTCAGTCGGTGTTGGTGTGACGGCACAGCAGCGGTCGCGTGGTTTTCGGATCATCTCTCTGTGTTGTTTGTTTAGAGCAATCACAAAGGCTGTTCTCACAGCTGGTTCGGTGCGCTAGGTGGAGAGCGCTGAAAAGCCGTTCTTACGGCTGGTAAGAGAGCGCCTTCGTGTGAGAGAGCGCGCACGTTCAGGCTGCACCCACCCCCTGACCGTGTCGCCGCGACCCCGCCCCCTGCGTGCTTCAGCACCAAGGAGAGCGTCCTTCTGAAAGAGCAAACACAGATAGAGCTTGCGTCTTTTTCAAGATGACATTCTATCTGTGTGTTTCTGGATGCGGTGGTTACCTGTCACCAAGGGATGGTCACCAGCGCTGTATCTCGTGTTTGGGCGTTCAGCACGCTGAGGCAGCGTTGGTGGATGACTCATGTTCTCACTGCGGGAACATGACCATCTCGGAGTTGCGGTCTAGACTCCATCTCGCAAGGGGTGGAGTCCCCGTGCCTCTGCCTCGATCTAACCCTCCACAGAGGGTTACTTCAGGCAGTAGCACGGGTGATTTGAGGGTTACGGTGAGCGCGCTTCCCCCAGGGAACCAACCCCCGGGGAACCCTCATCCCTCACACACTCCGCAGCCAGTAGAGCTGCCGTCGGAACGTGGTGGGCCGTCCTCGAGATGTGCACCATCCGTATCCTTCGGGGCTCCCCCTGATGATCAGATGTCCATCGCTGCATCGGAGGGAGGGTCAGACTTCTCTGGAGATGACGTGTCGGCGCAGGGGGCTCCTTCGGGAAGATCCGCTGTGCCCGATACGGATCCGGAGATGATGGCCATGCTTTCCCGGGCCGCCGAGAAGTGTGGAACCCTCCACCGTGTCCCGAACCTTCAAGGTTGGATGATTGGTTTCTCGGGGTGGCCCGTGCTGGTTCTCAGCGCCCCACCCCGGTTCCTTTCTTCCCGGAGGTGCACGAGGAGCTCACTAGGTCGTGGACGGCACCTTTTACTGCCCGAAACCGGCCCAGTGGATCCTCCTCCCTCACCACCCTCGATGGCGGACCTGCAAAGGGTTACACGCAGGTTCCTCCCGTGGAACGGGCCGTTGCTATGCAACTGTGCCCTAACTCCACATCCAGGGGGAACCCGTGTCTCCCCTCCCGAGCCTGTAGGTACTCGTCCGATCTGATCGGAAAGGCCTACCAGGCTTGTGGAGAGGCAGGCTCCGCCTTACACGCTATGGCGTTGTTGCAGGTTCATCAGGCCCAGGCACTGAAGAACCTGCACGAGGGTGGTTACGATCCCGCAGTTCTCCAAGAACTGAGAACCGCAACGGACCTCGCGCTTCGTGCGACGAAGGTTACGGCGCGGGCCGTGGGTCGTGCGATGTCCACTATGGTGGTCCAGGAACGCCATCTCTGGCTGTGTCTGGCAGACATGAGGGAGACCGACAAGATCAGGTTCCTTAACTCCCCCGTCTCCCAGACCGGCCTCTTCGGCGACGCGGTCCAGAACTTCGCCCAGCAGTTCTCGGCCGCACAGAAGCAGACTGAGGCCATCAGTCACATCCTGCCACGGCGGTCAGCTGCTGTCTCCACCCCGCCGCCGGCAGCACCTCAGTCTGCTCGTCGCCGAGGGCGGCCGCCTGCGTCTGCCTCCGCTCCCGCGTCGCAGCAGCAGCCTCCACCCAAGCGACGTCGTGGAGCCGGGCGCAAGCAGGCCGCCCAGCCCGTCCAGGCTCCTGCCAAGAGAGGTGGCAAAGGCAAGGGCAAGGGCAAGCGGCCCTGAGACGGGCAACCCGGAGATGGGGAGGACTGCTCTTCTGGAGACGGTGACCGCACCGCTCCATCCCCCGGAGGAGGGCCGGGAGGAGAATTTTGTGTTCCATTTTGTTTCTGTTCCGCCGCTGGGCTCAGCCCCAGCGGTACCCAAATTTTCAATAAAAGAGCAGTTTCCTCCATCTCTGGGTCCTCAGGGGGCTCGGAGAGTTGTGGCCGGTCAAACGCCGGACCACACTCATCCTCCCCCTTCGCCAGCGGGCAGCAGTGGACGACCTCCTCACGTTCCTCCTGCCCGCCTGTGGAATCAGGTAAGTGTTGCACAGCACACTCTCACCTCGCTGCGGGCCGCCTCCACGAGACAGCCGCCCCAGCCCGGTACCTGCATTCCACCTCGCTGCCCCACCGTGGGTACGCCGGTGGTCCCTATGGTCCCGCTTGCACGGTCTCTGCGAGCCTGGCTAGAGCTCCCCAGTCCGTCTCGCTGGCTCATTCGGACCATCAGGCTCGGCTATGCGATTCAGTTCGCCCGGCGCCCCCCCAGGTTCAAGGGCGTCCGCTTCACCTCGGTGAATGCTGCAGATGCCCATGTCCTGCGTGCGGAAATCGCTGTCCTACTGGCGAAGGACGCGATAGAGCCGGTCCCTCCAGCCGATATGAAGACCGGCTTCTACAGCCCATACTTCATTGTACCCAAGTACAATGAAGTACTTTCATGTCTCGATTCTTCCTCGACACAGGCCGTTTCTGCGCTTTGCGTTCGAGGGTCGAGCATATCAGTACAGAGTCCTGCCCTTCGGGCTGTCCCTGTCCCCCCGTGTCTTCACGAAAGTCACGGAGGGGGCCCTTGTGCCCATGAGAGAACAGGGCGTTCGCATCCTCAACTATCTCGACGACTGGCTCATTCTAGCACAGTCCAAGGATCAGTTGTGCAAACACAGGGACCTGGTGCTCAGACACCTCAGCCAGTTGGGTCTTCGGGTCAACTGGGAAAAGAGCAAACTCGCCCCCGTGCAGAGGATCTCTTTTCTCGGTATGGAGTTGGATTCGGTCGAACAGACAGCGCGCCTCACGGAGGAGCGTGTCCAGTCGATGCTGAGCTGCCTGAACACGTTTCAAGGCAGGATGGCGGTTCCACTGAAACAGTTTCAGAGGCTCCTGGGGCATATGGCGGCCGCTGCGGCAGTAACACCGCTCGGCCTGCTTCATATGAGACCGCTTCAGCATTGGCTACTCGGCCGAGTCCCGAGATGGGCGTGGCAACGCGGCACTCACCGGGTGAGCATCACACCGGCCTGCCGCCAGTCCTTCAGTCCATGGTCAGACCCCTCGTTCCTTCGGGCTGGAGTGCCCCTGGAACAGGTGTCCAGGCACGCTGTGGTTTTCACGGATGCCTCTGCCATGGGCTGGGGAGCCACGTACAACGGGCATGCAGTGTCAGGGGTTTGGACGGGCCCGCACCTGCATTGGCATATCAATTGCCTCGAGTTGCTAGCAGTGCATCTTGCTCTGAGCCGCCTCAAAGCGCGGTTACGGGGCAAAGATGTACTGGTCCGCACGGACAACACTGCGACCGTTGCGTATATCAACCGACAAGGTGGTCTGCGCTCCCGTCGCATGTCGCAGCTCGCCCGCCATCTCCTCCTCTGGAGTCAGAAGTGTCTGAGGTCGCTTCGGGCCATTCATGTCCCTGGTGTGCACAACCGTGTGGCCGACGAGCTTTCACGAGCTGCGCTCCCAGGCGAGTGGCGACTCCACCCCCAGGTGGTTCAGCTGATTTGGAGACAGTTCGGGGTGGCACAGGTCGACCTGTTTGCCTCCCCAGAAACGTCCCACTGCCAGTGGTTCTATTCGCTGACCGAGGGTACACTCGGCACGGATGCCCTGGCTCACAGCTGGCCCCAGGGGCTGCGCAAATATGCGTTTCCCCCAGTGAGCCTACTTGCACAGACTCTGTGCAAGGTCAGGGAGGACGAGGAGCAGGTCCTGCTGGTGGCGCCGTACTGGCCCAACCGGACCTGGTTTCCAGAACTTATGCTCCTCGCGACAGCCCCTCCTTGGCCGATTCCTCTGAGGAAGGACCTTCTGACTCAGAGACGGGGCACCCTTTGGCACCCGCGTCCAGACCTGTGGAAGCTTCATGTCTGGCCCCTGGACGGGACGCGGAGGTTCTAGGTGACTTACCCCAAGAGGTAGTTAACACCATCACTTCGGCACGAGCACCGTCTACAAGACAGGCTTACGCCTTGAAGTGGAACCTGTTCGTCGAGTGGTGTTCTTCTCGCCGAGAAGACCCCCGAAGATGTTCGATCGCGTCTGTGCTTTCCTTCCTGCAACAGGGGTTGGAGCGTAGGCTGTCGCCCTCCACCCTCAAGGTTTATGTTGCTGCAATATCCGCCTATCACGACCATGTAGAAGGTAAGACGGTTGGGAAGCACGACCTGGTCGTCAGGTTCCTTAGGGGGGCGAGACGGTTAAATCCTCCTCGCCCCCCCTCCATACCCTCTTGGGATCTTGCTCTGGTGCTCCGAGCACTTCAGAATGCCCCATTTGAGCCTTTGCAGTCAGCAGAGCTAAAGATTCTGTCAATGAAGACTTTGCTGTTGGCTGCATTGGCCTCCATCAAGAGGGTAGGGGACCTGCAGGCATTTTCGGTCGACGAATCGTGCCTAGAGTACGGGCCGGGTGATACCCACGTGGTGTTGAGACCCCGGCCTGGCTATGTGCCCAAGGTTCCTACCACTCCCTTCAGGGACCAGGTGGTGAACCTGCAAGCGCTGCCCCCGGAGGAGGCAGACCCAGCCCTAGCTTTGCTCTGTCCCGTCCGCGCTCTGCGGGTTTACGTGGATAGAACTCAAAGCTTCAGAACCTCAGATCAGCTCTTTGTCTGTCACGGAGGCCAGCAGAAGGGAAAGGCTGTCTCCAAGCAGAGGATGGCCCACTAGATAGTGGATGCCATCACCTTGGCTTACCAAGCACAAGGTGTGCCCTGTCCGCTCAGGGTGCGAGCACACTCTACTAGAAGTGTTGCATCCTCCTGGGCGCTGGCACGTGGCGCCTCGCTGTCAGACATCTGTAGAGCTGCGGGCTGGGCGACACCCAACACGTTCGCTAGATTCTATAGCCTACGTGTAGAGCCGGTCTCCTCCTGTGTTCTCACCTCAAACGGGTAGAAGCACTGAGAGGCCCCGGCTCTTGTCGGCTTGCTGCGCTACGGCGCTTATATTCTCCAGAAGCAAACTCTGTGAGTCCTCCACCGCCCTCGGTGCCGGACGTGGCGGAACGTCTGGCATCAGGCCCCTTGCCGCTGAATCCTTGAGAACCGGTATTGGGCTTGGGCCATATGAGTGACCCTGCGGGGATCCCATATTTTCTTCCACGGTCGCTCCTACGGGAAGCCCGTGTCTTTCCCTTGGGAGAGCCTTCCTTGCAGTGGGACTGAGCCCCCTTCTCCTGGCGGGCTACGGCTCAGCATTGTACTCCACATAACTCCTTCGGGGTACGATGTGGGCTCCGCAGCGTTCCCTTCTCTAGGGCACGCTTTCCCAGTGTTATCCAATAATCACTGAGCGGGTCATGCGGAACAGCAGTGATGGACTTCCCGGTGTGAGCCCCGTCTCATCAGGTAAGAGAGCTCAGGTGGCTCACACAGGGCACTGGATGGGGGCAGAAGCCATGGCGCTTTGGTAGGGATTCCTATTCGTCGGTACTCCGACGTGGCGTCGAGAGTGACCGACTGAATGGGAACGTCTCGGTTACGTATGTAACCCTCGTTCCCTGAAGGAGGGAACGGAGACGCCACGTCCCGTCGCCATGTCCTCTGTACCCTGCTGGGGTGCCTGTCTACCTACCCGGCTCCTCAGCAAAAGGCTGATTTGATGCAATCACCTGTGTCTCATTTATACCCGCACGGCGTGGCATGAGCACCTGGTGCAATCATTGCATGCCAATGTGCATTGGCTCGTTTAGTTACACTCGAAGTAGATTGGCTCTCGCGAGCGAGATTCCTATTCGTCGGTACTCCGACGTGGCGTCTCCGTTCCCTCCTTCAGGGAACGAGGGTTACATACGTAACCGAGACGTTTTTACGCCACAGCTAATCATGCTACATGCTTATTGGCTCAAAATTTGGTAACAAACGACAAGACCTTTTAAGATAATATATATATATATATATATATATATATATATTCAGACATATTTCATGTTTATTTTGAGACTGTGGCAGGACAAACTAGAATGTGGCAGGCCTCCACAGTCTAGTTAATGTATGGGAAACACAGATTAGTTCCGACTATGAATATTTAACTAGTAGGTGGGTTGAAATGTGAATCATCAAGCGTCATGTTGAATGGGTGGTCTCTGTGCTTTCTGTGAGTATATAACAGAGTCATGTCAGTGATAAGCTCCAGGAGGACAAACTGACAAGAATCCTGGTTTGGATTTGGAATAGATCTCTGATGAAGCACAAAGTCTACTCAAAATTGAGCTATCGTCAATATGTCTAACTGGGGCGGAACAAACACAGAAAATGAAACAATCCAATACTGCTTTCCAAACAACAATTTGTCTTGTACCAGAAATGTAAAACCTGGAGCCGAGTACATTATTGTGTACATATTCATTTCTACAGTATCAGTGCTCACTGTGTTTCTGAACTTGCTGGTGATCATCTCCATCGCTCACTTCAAACAGCTCCACACTCCAACCAATGTACTGATCTTTTCTCTGGCAGTGGCAGATCTGATTGTGGGACTGATTCTTATGCCAGTACAGGGCATCAAATTGATTGAGCCTTGCTGGTACTTTGGAGAAATATTTTGCTCAATATTTCCTTTTATTTTCTATGTGGTTACTACAGCATCTCTTGGTAATTTGATTATTATATCTGTGGAGCGTTACATTGCTGTGAATGACCCTTTGCGTTATACATCAAGGGTAAATATTAACAGAGCAGTCTTTTCTATTGTTGTAAACTGGGTATTTAACTGCATATATTCATTTTTTATTTTATATGAGACTTTACTCCATCCAGAGAAAAATTATACATGTATTGGAGAATGTAAACTTTTTATAAAGTTGGGATATATCATAACAGATGTCTTCGTTACTTTAGTGACACCTTGTTGTTTAATAATTTCTTTATATCTGAAAATCTGCTTCGTAGCACACAATCAAGCTAAGCATATAAATTCACTCACAGACAAAAAGGCCATGTCAGAAAAAAAGGCTGCAAGAACCTTAGGGATTGTTGTAATGGTTTATCTTCTTTGTTATATACCATATTATATAGCTGCTCTTACTCTTGGTCACGACACAGGTGACTCTTTTGTAATTAATTTAATGTATTGGATTGTATGCATGAATTCATGCATGAATCCACTTATTTATGCAATGTTTTATAGATGGTTTCGAATATCAGCAAAATACATTTTGACTCTGAAAATATTCAAACCTTCATCAGAATACTTCAACCTATTCATGGAAGAGAAATGATCTCCTGCTGTTGCATGACTGTAAAACCTATGTAAAGCACATATAAAGGGTATAATTCACACCAAAATTAAAATTATGTCATCATTTATTCACCCCCATGTTGTTCCAAAATTAACTTTTTCTTATGCGGACCATAAAACATTTTTTAGAAATATCTCATATTTGAGAAATTTCTCAGCATTCTTTAAAATATAATTTGCGAACAATATTAGAACAATATGAGGATGAGACCCCTTAAGAACACTTGCTTCCAAATAAAGTGTAATCTTCATTGTGAAAGATAAGATAGTATCAATTTTTGTGTAGAATGCACGATTTGCTTTGAAATGACACTGTATCAGTCTCCATTTGTTCTCTTAAATGCCCTCAAATGACTAAGATCATCTAAAGAACTTCTTTCTAAGAATTTACACACTCAAAGTGAAAAACTGATGCAAGCTTATCTTGTTTAGACATGAAGAATAATGCTGCTGAATGGGTCTAATGTTAATCACAATGTAAATGTGTAAAAAGGGAAATTTTAAAGTTTGTTTTGGTGTGTTCTAAAGAACTGTGATGCTGGTACGGAAGTTGAGAGAATATGTAACACTTTTTGTCATGCTCAGGTAGTGTTATTTCAGAGATAATCTTTAATTTAAGTGGCAGACTTCTCATGTGTCAATGCTAAAGATTTTTTTCTACAGGCCTGGCCAGGCCAGTGGGTAAAACTTTAAATACATGAGATCAAGACAAATTAGATCAAAACTAGATGAAATGACTAAGGATTTAGTTAGAGTGATGATATCTAATTATGAATAAGAATTCTTAATATTTTTTTAAGAATTTATTAAAGAATTAAATTTTTCCTGTTTTCCCAATAGTACCTGTACTGTATTACGTAATAACACCGCTATGAAGATATGGAAATCCATATGAAATCCGATGGCTTGATGAGGCCTGCATAGCCAGCAATGACATTTCCTCTCTCAAGATCCATTAATTTAATAACAACATATTTAAATCAGTTCATGGGAGTACAGTGGTTCAATTTTAATATTATAAAGCGACAATAATATTTTTGGTGCGCCTAAAAAACGAAACAATGACGTGTATATAGTGATGGCCGATTTCAAAACACTGCTTCATGAAGCTTCCGAGCATTATGAATCAGTGTATCGAATCAGCGGTTCGGAGCACCAAAGTCACGTAATTTCAGCAGTTTGGCGGTTTGACACGCGATCCGAATCATGATTCAACACGCTGATTCATAACGCTCTGAAGCTTCATGCAGTTATGTCTTGCATGTTTTATGTTTCAAGCAGTGTTTTGAAATCGGCCATCACTACATAAGTCGTTATTTAGATTTTTTGGCGCACCAAAAATATTCTCGTCGCTTTATAATATTAATTTTGAACCACAGTACTCACATGAACTAATTTAAATATGTTTTTAGTACATTAATGAATCTTGAGAGAGGAAATGTCATTGCTGGCTATGCAGGCCTCATTGAGCCATCGGATTTCAACAAAAATATCTTAATTTGTGTTCCGAAGATGAACTTATGGGTGTGGAACGGGATGAGGGTGAGTAATAAATTACATTGTTTTCATTTTTGGGTGAACTAACCCTTTAATGGTTAATCAATGAATCATTTGGTACACCTATAGTTCCCTTTCTGGGATCACTTCAGAGAGCCCCTATCAGCTTCGGGATATAGAGAACAGGCCAATGGGCCATTGGCGTGAGATTTGCATCTCGCGCTCCGCCCTGCGCCGTGGGTATAAACCGGAAGCGAGAGCAGCGCACTGTTGTCATTCACTTCTGAGCCAAACGGCGTTATTTCGAAGAGACGTACGTCGAACGTGACAAATCTCGCACGCCAATGGCCCATTGGCCTGTTCTCTATATCTTGAAGCTGATAGGAGCTCTCTGAAGTGATCCCAATTCGTCGGTGACGTCTGACGTACGTCTCTGTTCCCTCTTTCAGGGAACGAGGGTTACCATACGTAACCGAGACGATTTATATAGACATAGTTTCTACTTTGTTTGCAATTTCTGATATGGTTAACCATATGTAATATATTCTTTTTACATTAAAAGCGATTATAACCACTATGTTCAAAGTGTGTGTGTGTGGCCTGGTAAACTCTACATTATGGGGATGGCAATTTCCTAAATCCTTGTCCTTGATGGGAAGTTTTTTGGTCCCATAAGGAAACAAGCTTAAATCTTTTTTTTTTTTTTTTTTTGAAAATGTAAAATTGCAGAACATTTTCTGTGATAGGTAGGTTTAGGGGTAGGAATATAGAGTTTGTACATTATAAAAACCATTACATCTATGGAGAGTCCCCACAAAGATAGTGAACTGATGTGTGTGTGGGTAGAGCTGAATAGAGTAAGGGAGAGGAAATAGTCAATGACGGTGTAACATCAGAAATGCATCAGAAGAAGGAAGACAGATGGCATCAAAAACAGCATTTTACATTACAGTATGTATGCCATGTGATCAGGACCGTGCACAGACCTTTTGAAGGGCATGTGCTGAAACTGAAAAAGGGCACCCCCTCTGTTCACCCGCCTCTAACACTTTATTATCAAACACACATGACATGCTTTATTTACATTTGAAGATTTGAAGATGAAGATTTTCACTATTTTTATTGGGGGAAAAAAATGCCTTTTCGAATTTCTGTGTGATGGGAAAATGAAGTAGAGCAAGTTCGGCAAAACGTGGATTCGAACCGTGATCAATTTGCGTCAAAACTTCAAGCCATGCGCTTTACCCCTGCACTATCTTGGATATCATTTACATGGTGTCTTCTGCCATTCTAACTGACCCAACCAGACCTTCTGTGAAAAAGACGGCCTATTTGCACTTAATGTAACGACAACATTACTTTAACCATGTTTTACTACACATGTGAAAACGAGAGAGTATAGAGATTCAAAAATTAGCGAATATGTGCATATATCAACAACGTAAATGAATTAAACATGCGACCATGATATTATTACATGTTAACAAATTAATTGTATTAGCAATCATAAATCAAAGAATAAATTTCTAAGAAATATATTTTACCTAGATGACCTTGATCACTCAAGTCACTTTGTGTAAGTTCCAGTAGGAAACGGCGTGGGCGCTCTTGACGGTCTATGGGCGCACCTTTGCTTATTTATGATTTTTCGGTGGCAAAAACAAATTAAATGTGGTTGTATTACTTATCAATATATTATTAACATTTTACAAAAGTCAAACTCAAATGCAGTTACCAAAACTATTGATTTATTGAAGCAGGAACAAAAAACACTACCACCAAAAAAAGGGCACTTCGGAGTGTAAGGGCAAAAAGGGCATGTGCTCTGCACAGGTTGAGCCCTACCTGTGCACGTGCCTGCATGTGATACTGTAAACAGATTACCATGGTAGAGACTGCCACATTACTGCAACTCACCATTATAAAGGTCAACTACAGTATAGATTCAGTCATATGGTACAGTGAGAACATTTACTGTATTGGCAGCAAACTCTGTTCTAGCACAAAACCTCACGGCTGTGTCGCAACTTCATCACACCTTTTGATAACACATTGAGTAGATACTATTACAAACATTACGGATTCAATTACATAAGTTAGGTAATGTGAGTGTATTTTCTTATGTGGCATCTGTAGCCTATGTTACTGTAGATAATTCAGCAATGAGGGTATTTTGAAACGCGTATCTTACATTGTTTGCTATTAAATGAACTGATAGCCCTTTTCACATTTCCAGGTTTCTCAGAGCGGAAGTCGTCATAGTTGGGTTAAATATTGTAGTTGTGAATGAGAGAATACATAAAATATTTTTTTTTGTGTACCCATTTGCTCAAATAGCAAAAGAAAAATGCCACACTAGTGATTTTACAACTTTTAAAAAGAGGGAAAAAATAGAGTGAGATTGATAACGGCAGTCAAAAGAGAGAAATATGTCAATTTTTACCATCAGTCCCATAGACGCTGTAGAAACACCCTTACAGCAGCAATTTGATGCAAAAGTAATAAAATACAATTCACGATATTGATGACCTTTAAAACGCATCATTACAGTCTGTGAAAAGGGTCTATTGTTAAAAGTACTAAATTGAAAGAAGATCATACTGTTGTGTTTCGGTGATTAAACCAAATGTTCTCATTACATATTACAATAATCTTGTGTTTGAAACAATGATGTGGACTGAAAATATGTGCAACTGAATGAAAGCATTACATCAGGTTTTGAAAGAATGTTACAAGAGTGATCAGTTTGGATTTTTGTAAGAGTTTTGAAAATGTACACCTTACTTGTGAAAATAGTACCAAAGCGAATAAAAAGAACTGTAATAAAAGTGTCTCATTTAAATTATCAAATTTAACTATTACATTTGATTAAATTAACTCATAATAATTAAATTAATAACTTAATTTGAAAGTAATACAATTAATTTAATTATAAAAATGAGTTGATTTTAAAACATTCAATACAGACGCATTTATAAAGCTTTTTCAGTAACTGGCTTGTGGTTGAAATG
This sequence comes from Romanogobio albipinnatus, assembly GCA_023566225.1. Classification (NCBI taxonomy): domain Eukaryota; kingdom Metazoa; phylum Chordata; class Actinopteri; order Cypriniformes; family Gobionidae; genus Romanogobio; species Romanogobio albipinnatus. Next base: position 37,423,433 of record CM042259.1, on the reverse strand, counting down.
CCCCAGTTTTATTTTAAAATGTATTTACGTAATACAAACAAAAAATAATGCAACAAAGTTTGTTTAAAAAAAAAGTAGGGACAGACCCTGTGAAAAGATAGATAGGCAAGGCAAGGCAAGTTTATTTATATAGCACATTTTATACACAATGGTAATTCAAAGTGCTTTACATAGAAAAGGTATTAAAATAGTGATATAATAATCACAACATATGTATAAGAAATACAAATAACAATCATATTTAACTATAAAGGCTAAAATACTATTCCTGACTAGATAGATCCACAACATGTTAAAATGTTACCTTTTATGTTTGTCACATGTAAAATCTGCAGTACTGCCATTCACATGAATTATTAATGGTATAAAATGTCCACGTAACTAGATGCTGGCTTACATAGTTTAAGAGTGAAGAAGTATTTAACTGCCTTTTTAAACCAGGGGTAAAATAAAGCATAGACAATGGGATTCAGACTGGAGTTAACATACAAGGTCCATGTCAGAAATTTTGACATGATTGCAGTGTTGACTGTGCTTCCTGATAAAGAAAGGATGTTGAATGGAATCCAGCAAAGTAGATGAAATGTCACAATTATTCCTAATGTAAAAGCAGCTTTGCTCTCAGATTTCATTTTTAAAGTTTCCTGCATTATACCTTTTCCAGTCTTTAAAAGTAAATTAATATTTTTCACTTGCCGTTGTGCAACACAGAATATCCTCATATATAACGTTATGATCACGATAGAAGGAGACAGAAAGGACAAGATCATGTCACTTACTCTCCACACAAAACTCATCATGTAAGGGCACTCTCCATAGCATACATCTGTTGTGTGAAAAGTGTCAAAATATCCATTATTTATTACAATGGCAGTGTTGTAAGCTGAGGAACAAAACCAACAGAGACAGATGCTTATTAAGGTTCTAGTTGTGGTTATTTTATGTGGGTACAGTAAAGGGTGACACACAGCCACATAACGATCAACAGCAATTAAAACTAAATTACTGAGAGATGCTGATAGGAGCAATCCAAGAGTATTTATAAACACTCCACACAATATGTCTCCAAAGTACCAGCACGTCTCAATGAATTTGATGGCCTCTATGGGTATCACAATAAGTCCCATAAGCAGGTCGGCCACAGCCAGAGAGAGAATAATCAGGTTGGTTGGAGTGTGAAGCTTCTTGAAGTGAGAGATGGAGATGATCACCAGCAGGTTCAGAAACACAGTCAATGCTGACAGCAATGCAAAAAACACATACATGATATTGTATTCATGTCTGGAGCGTTTTCCCTTGATACATGATGAGTTGATGGCAGGAAAGCAGTATTGAGTCTCTTGATCCTCTGTCTCATAGGCCATGAGTGAGTCTCCTCCTGTTAGGAGTTTGTTCTGCTCTCCTTTCTGTCATTTCATTTATAGTGTTGGGACCAGACTGACCAACCCATCTACCGCCCACTCTGAAATTCTACAATGACTTTTTTTTTTTTTACTGTAAAAAAAAAGTTGATGTTAGATGCTACTGCTAACTCAAACTACTAACTTACATTGAATTAAACATAGAAATAGATAGAATATATAGTTCCACAAATGATTGTGAAGCTTTAACACAATTAGATGTGAAGACCTGGGGCCCGTTTCAGAAAGGAGGTGAAATCTCTCAGTGTTAACCCTAAAATGAAGGAAACTCTGGGTTTTCTATTTCAGAATGGGAGGTACAGTATGTCGAAACCAGAGAAAGTGTTACCCCACTTTCTCTGGTTTCGACATACTGTACCTCCCATTCTGAAATAGAAACCCCAGTTTCCTTCATTTCAGGGTTAACACTGAGAGATTTCACCTCCTTTTCTGAAATTTGTCAATCCCGTTTCTGAAAGAGAGGTAACTTATACTCAGAGTCAGTTACTATGGTAACTGGTGCTATGGCTCTGTGAACCTAAAAAACACATACATGATATTGTATTCATGTCTGGAGCGTTTCCCTTTATACATGATGAGTTGATGGCAGGAAAGCAGTATTGAGTCTCTTGATCCTCTGTCTCATAGGCCATGAGTGAGTCTCCTCCTGTTAGGAGTTTGTTCTGCTCTCCTTACTGTCCTTTCATTTATACAGTGTCTGGATCAGACTGACCAACCCATCTACTGCCCACTCTGATGCTGCAACTTTTTTTTTTATTATAATCAAATCATTATTTCAAATTTTTCGAGATAGAGATGAACAAGCTTTTGAAATGAGAGGATAATGATGGTTTTAATCTATTTATAGATTGTTACTTTTGTGTAACCAAAAATAATCTGTCACCTAAAATGTGGGCTAGAATCTGCTGCACATTCATGATACCCTGATCATAAAGGATGGCCTTAACTCCAACTTGGCATTATCGCCAAGGCCTGGAGGTTCCCCACTCTCCTCAGAGAAGTTAGCCTGGATGCCAGACGAACTTAGCCCCGCCCACAATTTTTTTTGCACGGGCAGTTCGGTCTGGACTTGATCCATAGAGAAGTAATTATGCCCGAACAGAAACTGTTCGGACCAATGAAATTGTCAGGGCGGGCTTTAGACGATGATGGACAGATGATAAACAGTAACGTAATCATCCACGTCATCAAAGGCGCTTGGGTTGAATTTGTTCTAATCCTAAACGGAGAACTTGTTCGTATATGCATTCACCTTTACTATTTCTCTCAGAAATGATGATCGTGTTGGTAAGTACTCTGTGTATCCTTAAATTCTTTTTTACAATACCGGCAAAGATCATTTACACTCATCTTCTTCTAACGTGACTTATTCTAGCGTGCGTGCAGACAGGGTTGCCAAGTTTTTACAGCAAAACTCGCCCAATTGCTACTCAAAACTAGCTAAAAACAAACCCAATAGCTTTCCGGGTGGGGGAGTTCTCCGGGAAAAATGGCATTTTGGGGGTAAAATGTGTTATTTTGGCAGGGCTACCTGCTAAAATTCGCATTCCTGGGTCTGAATATAACATAATTGGGGTCGCTTCAACCCGCGGACTTGGCAACACAGTGCAGTTGAGTTCTGTTGACATTTGACAACTAACGTTATGCGTCGCTCCGTTGCTCTGATTGGTTGTAGGTCTATCCAATTGAGGTCTTTCCTGGTTCGGTTGAAACACGCCCCATAATCACAGCCCAACGGAGCAGTATCAGACTCAAATTCTGACTAGAATTGAGTATGACGACATCAGGCTACAGAGAAGTGGTAGCAAGGAGAAAGGCCACTTTAAGGGTCAGGTTCTTTGAGTGGTTTAAAGGGAGCCATAGACAGCCCTTTGATAACCACTGCCAGATCCCAAGTTGGGACCATTCAGCAAGTCGCAGGCCTCATCCTCCAAGTTCCACAGAGGAAACATACAACCAAATGGTTCTTCCCCAGGGGCCCATAAGCCAAAGGAGAGAGCTGTCCGGCCGCCACATAAGCAAAGAGTAGTAAACAAACAACTGATCAGTTTTCCTCCACAGGGCAGATCTGTGGACATAGGCGTCTAACGCACGAACGGGACAAAGCAGATTTAACTTTTCCTGGTCTGACGTCACAAAGGACAGAAGGCCTGGAGCACAATAGGTCTGAAAGGATTAGTGAGGACCTTGGAATGTACCCGGGCCTCGGAGAGAGAAAGGCCTTAGCCATACCCGGAGCAAATTCCAAGCACGAGGGTGCAACAGAGAGGGCTTGCAAATCCCCAATTCTCCTTAGAGAAGAAATAGCAAGAAGAAACACTGTCTTGAAAGTGAGAAACTTTTCAGCAACTTCCTCGAGCGGCTCAAAGGGAGCCTCGGAAAGGCCTTGAAGGACTATGGCTAAGTCCCAGGCCGGCACCCTGGTGCGTGTCCCAGGCCTCAGTCTCAAAGTTCCACGGAGGAAACGGGTTACTAGCGGGTGTCGCCCTAATGAAACTCCACTCAAAGGAGTGTGGTAAGCTGCTATGGCCACCACGTACACCTTTAGTGTGGAGGGGGCTAACCCAGCAGAGAATCTCTCCTGCAGGGGGTGCGAGGCCCTGTGCGCAGTTGACATGCGAGGCCCTCTATACAATTGATTTGCGCGCTTGTATGCGGCCGGGTATTGCTATAGTAACGAACCGAACTTTCGCATATCTGATCAAAAGTGGTTTGACCCATTTCAGATGCTGCAATTAGAATTTAAAATGGACTGAGTAAAACTCTATACAATCTTGACGTGTGTGATAGGCTATTGAGCTCACTGACATGCAGCATGCTCGGTCACTCACACGCTCATAACAATAAGATCTACTGAATAATGATAACCTAAGAACAACAACAACAATAATAAAGCAATTAAAGGATTAAAAGCGATCTATGGAAATAACTAGTCTAAATAAGAACAGTATGAAGAAACATGCAAACATTCACTCTTATTCATCTAATAGGGAAAACGCAAAAGTTTTCCCTAGTCAAGTTCTTGTCACATTCATTTATGATTTTCATGACTTATAACGCATAATTTTATTTCAAGACGGCTAAATTTCATAGAAAGTTGAGTAGTTTGCATCACTAGATAGTCTATTACTGTTGGTCGCTGAACATTTCTATCGTAAAACAGTTGTCAGCTCAGCTGTACAGTACAAGCATCTCTCCACGAACTCTCATTGCGTTGTGGTTATGACTGACAGCAAGACCCGCCTTCTTTGATTTGATTGGCCGCCTCACTCATTCTGTCACTGACCAGCGCTGTTAGAACGGTGAAGCGGACTAGACTAAAACTTTTTAGTCATTCTAACAAACAGATTTACTCATTCAACCCTAAAACGAGAGCTCGTCTCTCAGCTCTCATAAACAGTCTCTCTGACAGCGCGCAGCACAGCCCGACACGTCACATGAGCGTAACTGCAATAGAGACATATTAACGTTAGTCCAAAATCGTTACCTACGTCGTGTCTACCGTCATATCGCTCACCCCATAAGCCGGATTATATATATATATATATATATATATATATATATATATATATATATATATATATATATATATATATCGTCGCTGTCCGATGAAAACCACGTATGTCCATTTTGCCGATTTTGAGATTTTTCGACGGATTGAATGTCCAGGTTCATTTCCGTATACAGTATGCGTCACATATCTAAATGGCCAATGAAAAGTTGTGAAATCATGTCATCTGATTTTCATGTATATCCATTTGGTGTCAAAGCTGTCAATCACGCCGCGTATCTCCCGCCCTGTGGAAGCATCTCGCCGGTCTCGCTGGTATCGTGAAGTTGTTTCATCGAAGCTCAGCACTGGATAGCCGATAGTACGACATTGAAGCTCTCCGCAGTTTAGTTCTAATCTAGTTCTTCACAGATTAGTTTGCTTGCTAGTATGTAAATAAACTCGGTCTCTTTGATAAGATTCAGCCTTTTTTTCTCAGTCAAACTGATCAAATTATAGCCTGTAATGCTACTGTCATGATTGTCACTAGAACATGCCTCACTCATACTGCTATCACCGCTTGCCAGAGGCTGAGAATATCCAGCATGTATTCCTCTGTATTCCTCACGTATTCCTCTGCTGAAACGCGACTTTGCCATTCTAATTAATGATCGGAAGAACGCGTATCGACCACCGTTACTGTAAAATATGCACGTATGTCCATTTAAACTCAATTTTGGTCAAATGTGGATTATATCATTACACTGGCAAGAATATGGTTACATGTAAAGATGCCGTACCAAGTATGACAACGCTACATTCAACTGCTTTTGAAATACAGTGTTTTTTTCACTTCCTGAAAAGTAAGCGTTTTGGACATACGTGAGTTTCATCGGACAGCGACGATATATATATATATATAGTCCACGACCACTTGTTATATTTATGCCTCACTGCCTCACCTTGAACTTCATCTTGTTGTTGCAACCCGGCAGTCTGATTAGTCTCCGTGATTGTGTTGGTTGTGCTGCTTGTAGTCGCAATATTGGCATTGACAAATTTATCCAGCGATCCTCTCAGTGACTTCTGAAATTCTTCTTTCTTTTTAATTATTTTCCTTTTCTCACCACCCGACTCGTGTTTACGAAATCGGTCGCGCTCTCGTGCAGCACCCGACATTTTTTCCTCAGAGTGAGCGGCTCACAGCGGCGCAACCACGCAGAACGTCATATCGAAATTTGAAAAATAACAATAATAATTTGCTGATTTTTTTTTTCACGTGGCCTTGATTATGCATTATTGAGAGACAGTAGGAATTGTATTTATTATCGATGTTGGGTGGAGAAACTGTAATAAAAAATAGACAAACTTAATAAAATGCAGGCTAGGCGCGAGGCCCTCTAGAGGCGCAAGGCCCTGTGCGGTCGCACACTTGGCACAGCCCTTGCGACGGTACTGCCCGCAGGCGATCTCGACACCATAAGGTGAAGAGTCTCCACTTTAGGTAGTAAAGTTTCCTCGTAGAGGGAGCTCTATAGTGTAGAATGGTCTCAACAACCTCAGTTGAGAGACCAGAACTTATGAGCTGGGCCCCCTCAGAGGCCAAGCCCACAGTTCCCACAACTCCGGGCGGGGGTGAACAAAAACTCCGCCCGCCTGAGAGAGAAGGTCCCTCCTGAACGGGATCTCCAAAGGAGAGCCGTCGAGGAAAGACACCAGATCCGAGAACCATACCCGGCCCGGCCAGAACAGGGCTACTAGCAAGAGACGGGCCCCGTCCCGGCGTACTCTCTCTAGAACTCCCGGAAGCAGAGCAATCGGGGGGAAAAACGTACAGGGGTAGCCTCGGCCACTCCTGTACCATCACATCCAGTCCGAGAGGAGCTGGAGGTGACAGAGAGAACCACAGACGACAACGAGAGTTCTCGTGAGTGGCTAACAGGTCCACTTGGGCCCTGCCAAACTTCTCCCAAAGGAGCTCCACCACGTCGGTGTGGAGTCTCCACCCCCCGGGCCTTGGCCCCTGCCTCGACAGGATGCCTGCTTCCACGTTCAACCTCCCAGGAATGTACATAGCCCTGACTGACAGCAATTTTCCCTGAGCCCAGAGGAGGATAAGGCGCGCCAGCTTGTATAAGCGACGGGACCTCAAACCCCCCTGATGGTTGATGTAGGAGACCACCGATGTGCTGTCTGTGCGCACAAGCACATGATGGCCCCTGAGATGCGGCAGGAAGTGCTTCAGAGCCTGAAACACCGCCAACGTTTCCAGGCAATTTATGTCCCACGAACGCTGGTGCTCCTGCCATAGACCCTGGGCCGAGCGACCACTCATGGTCACCCCCCAGCCCGTCAGGGAGGCATCCGTGGTCAGAGACGTGCGCTGACACGGTGCCCCCAGCGACAGGCCCTGGGTCAGGAACCTGGGGTCCTTCCACATAACCAAGGTGCGGAGACACCGCCGCGTTGCCTTGATTACGAGAAAGGGGTTCCCCCTCGCGGAAAAACCCCTGGTCTTGCGCCACCACTGTAACGGCCTCATGAACAGTAGGCCCGAAGGAATATCGTTGGACGCAGCTGCCATCAGACCCAACAGTCTCTAAAACTGCTTAACAGTGAACGGCTGGTCTAGCTTCACCCCTTTCATAGCTGAGAGGATCGACCCCACGCGAGGCTCCGACAGACGAGCCTGCATAGCGACCGAATCCCAACTCACCTAAAGATAAGTGATCTTCTGCATAGGAGAAAGAACACTCTTATCGGAGTTGAGCCTCAGCCCCAACCTCCTCATATGCGCGAGAACAACAGTACTCGGCGTCTGCTGCTCCCGCCCAGCAGCAGACGAGACCTGGGGCTTACGGGGGCTTTCCGCTTCCCGGAACCTGTCGGTAACTGAAGTGACAGCGTCACCGAACAGGCCCTCCGGAGACAGCGGCGCATCAAGCAAAAAGCTCTTGTCCCTTCCTTGATATCCGTAAGACTGAGCCACAGATGCCTCTCCGTGGCCACCAGGGCAGCCATAGAACGACCAACGCATCGAGCCATCTCCCTGGTAGCACGGAGAGCGAGATCAGCAGTCGATCGAAGTTCATTAATAGTATCGACTCCGATCTCGTGGCTCTCCCCCAGATCTCTTAGCAGATCAGCCTGGTATGCCTGCACGAAAGACATGGTGTGCAGACATGAGGCGGCCTGACCTGCTGCAGAGTACGCTTTGCCCACAAAAGAATATGTAACTTTTAGCGGTTTTGTGGGCAAAGTCGGAGCCTTTATGGTCGACGCAGATTCAGGTGACAGATGGCTCGCAAGCGTCTGACTGACCATAACCGTGTCTTTTCCACCCCGCAATATATATATTTTTTTGTTGCTGTAAACTGACATATGCGGGGTGAAAATGCGTGAAGACACGGGCCGCTTCCAAGACCTCGACACCTCGGTGTGGAGGTCCGGGAAAAATGGCAGACTCCCTTTTTTCTTTTTCTTTTTTTTTTCGAGGAGGCTGAACAGAGCGCGCGGGGAGAAAGCGCTCGTCGAGTCTGCTTTTTACGGCAGCTCGCTCATGTTGTTCTTGTGGCCAGTCAATGTGTAATCTGGCCACAGCTCTGCCTTACTTGCAGGGGACTGAAGTGACGAGTCCTCACCCCCTGCATCGATGCTACAGACATCAACCTCCTCGGAGGAAGATAGCTGCAGCATCGCGGCCGCTCCCCGGGTGGGAGACGCCGCAGAGCGGACTCCCGAACCCAGAGAGGCGGCGCTGGATCTGGCGGGTGAAGGAAGAGATAGGGCGGGGCCCGTCTCCATCCCCTCCGCCAGATCCTTACTGCGAACCCCACGACATCAGTCGCCGCTGAGCCTTGGCAGCAGCGGGACCCATGCCGTGGGGAGCGCGAGCCGGGACGCCCTCCACGAAGAGCGCCCGGCGGGATCGCAGCACGCGAAGAGGCAGCGCCTCACAATGCTCGCAGCCGGCACCCTCGAGTGCCGACTGCGCGTGCTGCTCTCCCAAACAAACAACGCACATCAAGCGTGTATCCCCGCTCGTGATGTAGCGTGAGCAGGGAGGAACACACTGTCTGTAACACTGTTCGCTCGTCATAATATATCTCTCTTACAATGTACTTTTTGGTGTGAGTGAAACAAAACAGTCTGAACTCAGACACAACACAAAGACATTTTGGACAGTAACACAGAGCGCTTGTTGAAGGCAACAGAAGCTAACGGCGTGTGTTTGCCGGGGTGCTTTATAGCTTCCGGGTCTATGACGTCACCCGCCTATGACGTTCCGTCTCTCTATTGGACTGATGACATACGTGCTTCACGACGCAATCACGCAGAGGTGTTCCCAGAGTGGTGACGCAGCGCGAGTTCCCTTGAAAGGGAACTTTAAGTTTAAACATGCGATTTTGAATAGCCTTTATATATAGTACTAATATATAGTTCATATATAGTTCTGTTATGTTTGATTTATGTTTGTTCTGTGAATAGACATGACTTTGTTTTCCTCACTGGAATTCCTACACAACTTGCAACATTCTAAAAAAAAAAAAGTACATTAAGGCAATTCTAAGATGACATTTTATGCGTTTGTCGTGTGTACTAAAATATGTCAATAACCATTAGAGTTATTATATAAGCCACCCTCAGGCTGAATAATGCAAGGACATTAGAATGTGTCTCGTGTTCAGCGAATTATAAAGCTTACAAAATGTTTATCATAAACTAGCGCTAAGAATGCCAATGCCCTACCTACATTTATGGCCATGAGCTGTTACTGCAAATGGAGATTTGAGATTTAGGAGATTTTAATACCATACCTGCCAAAAACTGCTTTTTCCTAAGCTTTTAAACTTGAACTTGAAGACTTGAATTTGTTTGAATCAGCCAAAACTTACTGGTCACTAACAAGATTGTTGAATAACATAATTTTTTTAAAGGGTTAGTTCACCCAAAAATGAAAATTCTGTCTTTAATTGTTTACCCTAATGTCGTTCGACACCCGTAAGACCTTTGTTCATCTTCAGAACACAAATTAAGATATTTTTGTTGAAATCCGATGGCTCAGAAAGGCCTCCATTGGCAGCAATGACATTTCCTCTCTCTAGACCCATAAATGGTACTAAAGACGTCGTTAAAAAGTCCATCTCACTACAGTGGTTCTAAATAATTTTATGAAGCGACGAGAATAGTTTTTGTGAGCAAAAAAATAAATAAAAATAACTTTATTTAACAAGTTCTTGTCTTCCGTCTGGGCCTCAGACGTGAACTCACTAAGCACCACGACGCATGCGCGAGAATATGAAGTAGAGTCGGCGTTCTGACACATGACCCGGAAGCAAGGAACTTTGTTTACAAGCAGAGAAAGACAAAGGAACGCCTGCTCTACGTCATATTCTCACGCATGCGTTGTGGTGCTTCGTTAGTTCACATCAGAGGCCCAGACGTTACTTGCTTGCATCAGAGGTAAGTAACTTCATTAATATATCTATAATTTTGTTAACGCTGGTTGTGTGAGATATTTACCACGTTAAGCAAAGCAAAGTGGACGTGTTGTGATGTTTTCTTGATATGAGATGAGAAAGGATGTTTGTAAGTGCCCTCATGCTTGGCATGAATTGATTGTGAACCACTGGATATATAAGGCCAGAGATGCCACATGATTCAGATGCTCTTCATGGGAATAAAGTAAGAGCCTTTCAGTTAGCAGATTAAAGCCTTAACCATTAGCCAGTGACTACTCATGATTAGATGATGAGCATCTGAGTAAATCAATTACAATACACTCTGAAGACCAATTATGGTTATGGCTTGTCATTTACGAAATGTGTCCCCGAGGACTCTGTTAACATCTTAGCTGAATACAGAGATGATCCTTTACTGAACCGTTCATTAAAGGTGTGAAAAAAACAGGTAAACACGCATAACAGACTGATGCAACAGCTTCTCTTTTTTGATGAGTCATGGGTCAGTGACCTACTGTTTACTTTTGATTAACTGATTTTAATGCCGTAATGTGTGCATCGATGAATGTCAAATGAAGGTAAACATCCTAACAAAAATGTGAAATCTGTGAGCAACCAAAAACTGAATGTCTTCATAAATTAATGTTAGCTTCAAAGGAGTGAGAATTTTTAACAGTGCCCCTGTAGAATGAAAAGTAGTTAAATCAAACATTATTGTTATGGTATTAAAAATAATACAAAGTTTGAAAAGCAGCATTAGCATTGATGAGTTGATGTGTAATATGTATATTTTGACGTATTTAGCTTTAAAAGCATGTCAGTGGGCAGTAGCATACATTGTTTGTCAAGCTGAGAACAGATTCTTAAACATGAGAATCAGGTTAAATGTTGCAATGAATAATAGAAAATGTATTTCCAAAATGGAAATGTAGACCATTTATTCTTATTGTTGACAATACACAATGACATTCAAAACAGGAATGGCCTTAAATAAGAAATGTTTCAAGGATTATTTTGTTTGGATGTTACATTTAAATGAAATGCCAATGCAATACTTCTGTGTCCAGAGACAAATTAGCTAATTATATGAGCATCAAAGATTGGTTTCAGCTAATTGTTTTTGGACTAATCAGTTCAATTGATGGTTCAATTGCTTAATCGTAAAGACAGTCACTTGACGCTGCCTACTGGCTTAAGGATGCAAGTTGTGCTGATGATACTGATACCAAGATCGCTCTCCCTTCTCTCAACCTCTTCCACCAAGACAGTCTTAACTGTTTTGAGTCTGGATTTGAATGTGGCACATCTGATCTGTTCAGGAAGCTAGACTCTCTAAAAGCAGACTCTCCTTGCTTTGAGTGAACCCTTGGTATTTCTAACTGACTTGATCCTCTTGATCCATCTGAGCATGGACAAGTCACTAGGCCCTTTTTAGGGTGTTCTTCAATCCGCAGCGCCACCGAGCAGAGCGCACGTCAGAAGCAGAGGTGTGTGCATTCATCTGAGCCTCATTGGTCTGTCACCGCTCGTCAATGTCAAAATATTTGAGATATTCATTGCATTCACTCATTTCATTTAATTAAAATTCAATATAGATTACACATTTTCTCTTTAATTATTTTCCAACCCATTTTTAAAGAAAATTATCATAATAAATATGATACAGGTCAGTGACATCTTTCTCATTGAGTTAACCAATAGTAATTTATGCTGGTGAAATGTTTTCATATACCAAATTAAATACATTACATTGAGCTTAAAGGTTTTCTACAGAAGTCATAGTTACTAAGAAAACATTTCATAGATTGTACATGTATATATTTCACAACAAATTAATGGATATCATTTACTTATTGATTCACTAATAACTTTTGTGCTATAAAAATATCGCTCAAAGTAATAATAAGTAATTTATTTTTAGGAGTGAGTAGTCTTTGTATGCAAGACTTTGCATAACAAATGTCTGTTTAGCTCGCAAGTTCCAATAATCATAGAATTTATTTCATTTTCCATGAATAATAATAAACCCATTGAGGATAAATTAATAGTAATAATTCCTATTCATTATTATGGTCAAGTAAAAATATATTATGTTGACTGGAATATTTTAAGTGTTAAGATGTGTTTAACTGACATTTTAAACCAGGGATAAAAGAAAGCATAGATAAGAGGATTCAGACCTGAGTTAATATACAAAATCCATAATAGAATATAGGCTGTGGAAGAAGCCATTTCTGTGTTTTCTGTTAGGGACAAAATGAAGAAAGGAATCCAGCAAACTAGATAAGCTGTCACAATGATTCCTAATGTCAGAGCAGCTTTGCTCTCAGATTTCCTCCTCATTGAACCTTCAGTTACACGTTTACCAGTCTTCTTTAGAGAGTTTATAACTTTCACTTGCTGATGTGCAACATAAAATATCCTCAAATATAAAGTTATGATCAGGGTGCAAGGTAACAAGAAAGACAAGAACAGATCAGTGACTGACCAGTCAGAAGTAATCCTAATTGTACATTCTCCATAACATGCATACTTTTTGCGTGAGACACTAATAACTATCGCAGTGTTATACGCTAAAGAGCAAACCCAGAAAAGACAGACAATAACTAATGTTTTAGTTGTGGTTATTTTCTGTGGGTACAGTAAAGGGTGACACACAGCCACATATCGATCAACAGCAATTAAAACTAAATTGCTGAGAGATGCTGAGAAGAGAAGTCCCATGATTATTAAAAACAGTCTGCAGAAAGTGTCACCAAAATACCAGCATGTTTCTATCAGCCTGGTGGCCTCTATAGGCATCACAATAAGTCCAATAAGCAGGTCGGCCACAGCCAGAGAGAGAATAATCAGGTTGGTTGGAGTGTGAAGCTTCTTGAAGTGAGAGACGGAGATGATCACCAGCAGGTTCAGAAACACAGTCAATGCTGACAGCAATGCAAAAAACACATACATGATATTGTATTCATGTCTGGAGCGTTTTCCCTTGATACATGATGAGTTGATGGCAGGAAAGCAGTATTGAGTCTCATGATCCTCTGTCTCATAGGCCATGAGTGAGTCTCCTCCTGTTAGAAGTTTGTTCTGCTCTCCTTACTGCCTTTTCATTTATAGTGTTGGGATCAGACTGACCAACCCATCTACTGCCCACTCTGGTGTGTGTGTGTGTGTGTGTGTGTGTGTGTGTGTGTGTGTGTGTGTGTGTGTGTGTGTGTGTGTGTGTGTGTGTGTGTGTGTGTGTGTGTGTGTGTGTGTGTGTGTGTGTGTGTGTGTTTAATATATTTAATTTCTTTCTTTCGTTTCTAAATTAGAAACTTAAAACTAAATAAGAATTTTCTTCAAGAGGGCACAGTGAATACTTTTAAACCAAACTTGGCAGTTATCAAAAGTGCAATTTGGGAAATGTTTCATATTAACACATTTTTTAACAACTCAACATTATGCCATATCAATTTGTGTATTTTTAGTATATTTGTCAGAGCATTTCAGGCAAAAAATGATCAAGTAGATTTGTTACTATTGCATCATCAGATATATCCCCACACATGACGTGGGATGTAGGAGTACCGTAAGCTTGCGGTTCAAACAAAAAGGGCTGGGTAACAAACTTAAACTCCTCCGACATTTCTCTTTAAAAATTCTAATTTGTGACCGGTGTTTTGTTTTGCTGTATCCTCCGAGCTTCCGCTTTCCTCAATATGTTATGCGACGGGTCAGAGGTCACTCTTCTCCAGAACTAGACTCTCATATGGCCGTTACCGCAAGCCAGTAATTATAGTTTATAAATGCATAAATTTGGATATATTTCTTACAAAAACATTGCTTGGTTTCAGAAGGCCTTTATTAACCCCCTGGAGCTGTATGGATTACTTTTATGATGGATGATGTGGTTTTCGGAGCTTCGAAAACTCTACTCACTCTGATAATAAAGCTTGGAAGAGCCAGGATATTTTTTTAATATAACACCGATTTAGTTTGGCTGAGAGAAGAAGTTCATACACACCTAGGATGGCTTGAAGGTGAGTAAATTACAGGATAATTTTCATGAACTTGGGTGAACTATCCTTTTAATAATATTAAGAAGAGGCTCCCCTGTAACAGGAAGCAACTCTTTCAGAATAGTGGGTATGTGGTCTAGTATTCAGTTGTTACTAGTACTGTTGTTCTTAAAATACAAGGTTAAATGTGTCAAAATCAGCAAAATAAGAATTCTTAATTTATTTATTTTTTTGTGATAGGGCAGGTGAAAATTTTGGCATGGCAAGTAATAATCTGAACCTTACCATTGCCCTGCAAAAGTGTAATTACAGCATGATGCACAATTTTCTTTATGTGTTTATCAGTTCATCATTGTGCTGTACCTTGGGATATGCCTGACGTCGCCATACTCAGATTCTAGTCAGAATATGATTCTGATACTGCTCCATTGGGCTGTGATTATGAGGCATGTTTTTAAAACGAACCAGGAAAGAAAATGCCTCTGCACTCAATTGGATAGACCTACAACCAGTCACAGCAACAGAGCGACACATACTTGTGAACAGAACTCAAGTAGAAGAAGAAGATGAGTATAAACGATCTTTGCCGGTGTTGTAAAAAATAATTGAACAGAGGTGGACAAAGTACACAACTCCATTCCTTGAGTAAAAGTAAAAGTACCACTGGTCAAAAATTACCCTGTCACAAGTGAAAGTTGTAAAAACAGATTTTTACTTAAAGCTACACTGTGTGATATTTTCCCCCATCTAGCGGTGAAAAGGTATATGACCATCCAGTAAATATTAGTTTCTGTTCCTTCCAATTCCGATTTCGTTTTAACTCCTACGGTGGCCGATTTAGTCCAAAATTAACATGGCTTCCAGTTCAGTCCAGCAATCCGCCTCTTCACATTCGACACGGTGCCATCGAGTGTTAAAACGCGAAAGGCGAAGCTTGAATTTACGGGTATGTCCCTCTTTGGCTAATGTACTTTCAAGATGGAGGGGCAACATGGCGACCCCCATTCGAACCCCTTACCCGTATGTATTTTCAATGGCATATTATAAACTTACGAGAATACTTTATTACTTGAAAGAAGTAAATATACATTAATGAGCACATATATTTTTGAAAGAACTAAGTGTTTTTAGCTAAGAATAAACTAAAAAAGTTACACAGTGTAGCTTTAAGTAAAAGTACAGAAGTACTTGCTTTAAAAAGTACTTAAAGGTCCCGTTCTTCGTGATCCCATTGTTCAAACTTTAGTTAGTGTGTAATGTTGCTGTTAGAGCATAAATAATACCTGTAAAATTATAAAGCTCAAAGTTCAATGCCAAGCGAGATATTTTATTTAACAGAAGTTCCCTTTCAAAGCCTACAGCGAACGGCTGGCTTGGACTACATCCTGGTACTTCCTTCATAAATGACGTCAGTAGAACAGTAGAACAGACTAAGCTCCGCCCACAAGACTACGCGAAAAAAGGGGGCGTGGTCTTGTTGCTGTCCCACGTGGAGAAGAGGACGTGTCGCATGGAGAAAAGGAAGTGCTGCGTTTGAGTGTGTTTGTCGCCATGTTGTTATTTTCATCCCAGAGTCAAATCACCTTTGTTTGGCTTTCCCAGGGACGCTGTAGAGATCATTAAGCGCATATATATCTCCCGTTAAGAGGCGTGACATTTCCACGTGCGCTAAGCTGCTGTCGAATCACACCACAGGAACCGGGCTACGTTCGCTAAGCTGCTGTCAAATCACAACACGGGAAGCGCTGGCACAATCAGAACTCGTTACGTATTTCTGAAGGAGGGACTTCATAGAACACGGAACATCAGCCCGTTTTTAGGACAGTGAAAACAGCGGTGTACAGGTAAGTAAATTGTGTGAAAAATACTGTGTTTTTTTACAAGCGAAACATGAACACATGTTATATTGCACACTGTAAACACAATCAAAGCTTCAAAAAGACACGAAGAACGGGACCTTTAAGTATCAAAAGTAAATTTCCTCTTTTATGTCAACACATTATTTTATTGTTGTAGCATTGTTGTATGAATGCACACGCTGTGCCATCATGGTGGTTTAAGCCAGCCAGTGATGCTCCATTCAACATCATTTTAATACTTGTTTAAAAGTTACAAAGCTGCTGTCACTTTAAGGCTGAATGCACGGATCCAATACACTGATACACATCTGATATTTTCCCAAATCAACTTTGTTTGTGTGTATTTTGTGTGTATTGGTCACATCAGTTCTGACTGGATCTTTTCCCAAATCATCCATCCCTAACATTTTCGTTTCGTTTTTATTTGTAGAGGAAAATTTCAATAGAAATTTTAATCATTTTTGTTATTCAAAACTGGTTTTATTTAGTTATCGTGTCGTTTTCGTCTGTGGAATCTTTTTTATTCATCAACAAAATTAACACTGCAATACTGAAACTTTAGATTTAAAAAAAAATCACAGACAATTTTCATTTCAAGCTTTCACCAGAAATCACACCTCAATATTCTTCCGCAGGTTGGATGGCGAGTTAGTTTTTGAAAGCTTTCATTTTAGGCAAACATAAAAAAATAAAAAATAAAAAAAATGATTCTTCCATTTTGCAATAAGCTGATCAGTGTTCAAAAAATGCTGGGAAATCAGTGAACTTCAAGAGTTATTACTGATAGTTAAAAACGACTTTCGACTTCGAAGACCTTGATAGAAATCTAGTGGAGTGAAAAGTACGATATTTGTCTTTCAAATGTAGTGAAGTTAAAGTCATAAGTTTTCAGAAAAAATAATACTTGAGTAAAGTACAGATACTCAAAAAGTGTACTTAAGTACAGAACTCAAGTAAATGAGTTTGTTACTGTCCACCTCTGGAATTTACCAACACGATCATCATTTTTGAGAGAAAAAGTATTTTTCTCAAAAAAATACTTTTTTTTCAAAAGTAATTTTATTGTCATTAAGTCCTTGCTCTGATTATTGAAAATAATCAAAGTATTGGTGCATATGTAAACGCAGTCACTGAATGCTATGAATATTTAAAAAGTAGGTGGGTTTAATGTACTATAAATAAATCTCATTGGATGTCCCTTTTTTCTGTACATATAAATTCAGTCAAGTCAATGAAGAAAGAAAGTAAGCCGAACTGAAAGCTTGAACTAGGCCAGGCTACATATGCTGGTGTAATCAACTGTGAAAATGTTTGACTCAAGGATTATGGAGGACAACAGGCAAAGAATCCAGTATTGCTTTCCACACAACAATTTGTCATGTTTCAAAGATATCAAACCTGAAGTGGAGTATGTTTTTTTGTATGTTTTAATTTCTTTATTGTCAGCGCTCACTGTGTTTCTGAACCTGCTGGTGATCATCTCCATCTCTCACTTCAAGCAGCTCCACACTCCGACCAACCTGATTATTCTCTCTCTGGCTATGGCCGACCTGCTTGTGGGATTGATTGTCATACCATTAATGGGCATCAGATTCATAGAATCCTGCTGGTACTTTGGAGAGACATTTTGTTCTCTATTTTTATTCATTGTTTTTGTGGTTGTTTCAGCATCTCTTGGTAATTTAGTGTTTATATCTGTAGATCGTTACATTGCTGTGAGTGACCCTTTGAGATACACAGTAAGGGTCACAACTGATAAAGTTGTTTTTTGCATTATTATAAACTGGTTATGTTCAAGCATATATTCTCTCATTATCTTATATAATACGATGTTTTACCCAGAGACACATGACAGGTGTTACGGAAACTGTACAGTTTCTTTTAATTTTGAACATGTTGTCACAGATCTCATAGTCACTTTTGTTGTTCCCTCTTTTGTAATCATGTTTATATATGTGAAAATTTTCTGTGTTGCAAAGCATCAGGCCAAGGTTGTAAATTCTGTCACAGGTGTCAGCAGATCAGAAAGAAAGGCAGCAAAAACTTTGGGTATTGTTGTAATGGTTTACTTTATGTGTTGGATACCATATTATATTGTCATCCTTATTGAAGGAAATGAGTCAACAGAATCAGTTCAACTTAATGTAACATGCTGGATTGTGTACACAAATTCCTGTATGAATCCACTTATCTATGCACTGTTTTATAAATGGTTTAGAATAACAGCTAAACACATTGTGACTCTAAAAATATTGAATCCATCATCAGAATACTTCAGTATTTTCCCCAAGGATACATGATATATACTGTGTCATTGATTGCACAGTGATTGTTTATATGTATTTGACAATATTCTATGCTTTAGAAATAGTATAGCTTGCCACACCGCTTGAAATTTCATGCCAACTACCCACATAACTGTTATAAGTGTTTTTTTTTTATTATTATTATAAAAAAAATAATTATAAAAAAAATTGTTGGGCAAACCTGTGCAAAAGTAGAACACATCTGTGAAAATAAATTTGAAAAAAGTAAAGTATAAAGCAAATTAAATTATTTAACTGTGGCAAATAAAAATGCAGCACTTAAAATATATATGTATTTATTAAGAACAAAATAAATATAAATGTAAGTAATAACTGTATATGCAGACGTGTTAGAGAGCAGAAAGGCTTGCAGAAAGGTTTGTCTGACACAAATAACTCAACATTCTTTGAGTTCCACTTTTTTTGCCTATGTCACTGGTGCTATGGTTCTGCTGTGATCTTTGTTGGAACTATTTTCACTGCTGAAACAGAACAAAACTGAACTGTTGAACTATTGTATGAAATCAGTCACATTTTCAAGCTGGTATTCAGGAAAACAACACTAAGTTGCATGAAGTTGCTTAACTGTATCATTTTAAAAATATAAAAACTGTACATTTGGAATTTTTGAAGTTTCTATGTGCATGCTGCGGTCATTTGTTTCGATTTCTCCTTGAGAGGCTGCGTGAGCCAAGACAACGCAAACTTCAGTACATTATAATATGTACATTATATATTATTATCCACCATCAATTTCCACTTACATTAAATAAAATAAAAACAAAATCATTCTCGCGATTTGTTGAATCCCCATGTTTTTTTTGTTTGTTTTTTTTTCATTATTGAAGTTTTAATCAGGCTACTTGTCTGGTCGGGCAAGTAAAAATTCTCTTTCACTTCCCCCTTCAAAAAATCTTTCTTTCTTCAGCGCTTTAAATTTTATGCGCTAGTTAGCTCCCTGTCATGTAACAACGGAGCGCAGTTAAAGGGAGTAATTGACAGCTAATATTAACCAACCTAAAGTTTGCTGTAAAGATAAGGTCGTTAAGATGAAGTTTAATTGGTTGTGTGATAGAATGGTGGACCGGCCACTGTGTCAGCTCACAGACATTTTCGACTCATCCCTGAAGTTTGAGACACAAATAAAAACTGTAGTTCAGAATTGCTTATTTTTATCTGAGGGCAATAGCCAAATTAAGATTGTTTCTTTCAACTAGCGGCTTAGAAAAAGTCATCCATGCTTTTATCTTTACCCATTTAGATTACTCGAAAATTTAGATTACTACGAAATTTATGTGTTAAGATTCCGTAATGTTCAAGTATAGTTTTAAGTATACTTTATGTAGTAAGTATACAAATTTCAATGTGTAGTAGTAAACTAGTAAGTGTACTATTTCAATACTGTTTGGGACTAAATTGGCCCGCTTTTAGTATATAAAAGTCAAGTCACCTTTATTTATATAGCGCTTTTTACAATGCAGATTGTTTCAAAGCAGCTTCACCCCAGCAGGCACACAACGTCTAAAGACGTTACATTTTGGTTGTGAGGTCAGGTGACCAAAATTCAATGTCTAATGCCAACGTTAATTTGATGTTCAATACCAACGTCAGCTGATGTTGATATTTAGTTGTTTTTAGGTTGTGTTGTAAAGTAACCAAAATCCAACATTGAGCCAACGTCTCAAGCCAACATCATATTGACGTCAGATTCTAACATCATTAGACATTGATCCTTTGTTGGTTTTAGGTTGTGGTATTAACTAACCAAAATCTAACGTTGAACCAACGTCTCAAGCCAACATCATATTGACGTCAGATTCTAACATCATTAGACATTGATCCTTTGTTAGTTTTAGGTTGTGGTATTAACTAACCAAAATCTAACGTTGAACCAACGTCTCAAGCCAACATCATATTGATGTCAGATTTGAATATCATTAGACGTTGATCCTTTGTTGGTTTTAGGTTGTGGTATTAACTAACCAAAATCTAACGTTGAGCCAACGTCTCAAGCCAACATCATATTGATGTCAGATTCTAACATCATTAGACGTTGATGCTTTGTTGGTTTTAGGTTGTGGTATTAACTAACCAAAATCTAACGTTGAGCCAACATCATATTGACGTCAGATTCTAACATCATTAGACGTTGATCCTTTGTTGGTTTTAGGTTGCGGTATTAACTAACCAAAATCTAACGTTGAACCAACGTCTCAAGCCAACATCATATTGATGTCAGATTTTAACATCATTAGACACTGATCCTTTGTTGGTTTAGGTTGTGGTATTAACAAACCAAAATGTAACGTTGAGCCAACATCATATTGATGTCAGATTCTAACATCATTAGACGTTGAGCCTTTGTTGGTTTTAGGTTGTGGTATTAACTAACCAAAATCTAACGTTGAACCAACGTCTCAAGCCAACATCATATTGACGTCAGATTCTAACATCATTAGACGTTAATCCTTTGTTGGTTTTAGGTTGTGGTATTAACTAACCAAAATCTAACACTGAGCCAACGTCATATTGAAGTCAGATTCTAACATCATTAGACGTTGATATTTTATTAGTTTTAAGGCCTGTTCACACCGGGACGATTTTCGCGCGCGTTTATCGCCGACATTTAAAGCCTCGTGACTAAACAATGGGCGCCAATGTGAGTGTTCACACCGACGCGTAAAACGTCAGGCGTAAAAGCGTCATTTTTAAAAAAACGCCTCGGGTTCGTTTTTTTTTTTTGACGCGGCGCGTTCAAAACTGGCCGACCAATCAGATCGGTGCTTTTGTTCACGTGCCTGGAGCTGCTGGAGTTACAGTAAAACACGACTTGGTGGCGCTCAAGCACAAAACGGTCTAGCCGAGCACACATTGGCGAAGAAGACATTCAAGACAATGCAACGAGGAAAGATGAACGTCGAGCTGCTGGTCTCGTTGGTGTCTGAACACAGCAATATTTCACCTGAAAAAACAGATGAAGTGTGTGATGCGAGTGAAAGTGAGGAGGCACAAACGAGCACGTCTTCAGGATCATCCATCACCAGCCCAACTGTGATGAGGTCCAATGTAAGGAAAAGAAAGCGGTCAGAGATCCCAGACTTCTTGGAGAGGTACCTCTTATCCAAAGAAGCCAGGGAAAATGAGAAAGAGGAGCACAGAAGAGAGAGAGAGAGGAGCGCAGACAGCAAAGACAAGAGCAACAGAACGATGACAATTACTTGTTTGCGCTTGGCTTGTTACCAATACTAAGGAGATTGTCCCCAGCCCAACAGTCTTCAGTCAAACTCAAAATACATCAGCTGTTGCACGATGCTGAGTTTGGCCAGCCCTTATTATTGTAAACTGTACTTCATTCACAAAAATAAATTGTGAATACATTGTCAAAAAAATAAAATATTTTTCACTTACACTTTCTCTCTGCTCTTATTACAAAACAATTTAACATGTCCACTTGTAGAGGTGGCTGTGCTATTTAATAATTACGATTAAAATTTTAAAAGCCATTAAGTAAAGCAGTTATGAACCTGCTATAAAAATGATGTTACAATTTTGACACTGGCATATTTGTATTTAAGTATTCTTGACCTTATTGAAATAAGTTACATTATATTTAACTATTAAATGAATATGTAATTTGCTGTGGTGAGTATTGGTATATAAATTGATGGGGGAAAAAAAGACACTTGGGCACAATAGATATGATAAAAAATGTATTCAAGTTCACAAAGAAATTGTTTTTTAAAGAGAAAATTATTTACACACACACACGTAAACACACGGCTAAACGCTGCTCTGGGTCGATTGGTTTACGGTAGTGTGTTTGTTCTTTTGTCAACAAGGGCGCCAACTGTTGAAGTAAATCTTCGAACTCGCTGACGGACATTCTAAAATACCCCCGAAAACGTTCATGATACATTTTTAGCTCTTGTATCAGTCGATAGAACTCCCCATGTTCTTCTCTTTTTTTAACTATGGGATGTATCCAAAATCTGAGTCTTTTCTGTTGTCTTTCCTCGTTCAACAGAACAACAATGTCCTCATCGCTGGAGCTGCTGGAGCTGCTGCTGCTGCTTGAGAAATTCTAGTATGTGAGAAAGTTATGTGTGTTTCGGCTAACATGTAAATACTCTCTCTCTTCTTCTTCTTCTGTGTGACAAGGGATGCAGCGAGCGCAGCGCCACCTTGTGTACCGGGCTATTTTTGTTTTTCAATAAGCGCCATCTAATGTCAGGGAGTGAAATTGCACGTTCACTCGTCGCATCGCGGGTGAAAATCGCTTGGGTGTGAATCCTCAAGACGCGCCGAAAAACGTCACGAAAAACGCTGGCGATAAACGCGCGCGATATTCGTCCCGGTGTGTACAGGCCTTTAGGTTGTGAAACTCCAACATGAAACAGGAAACTCTAACATCATTAGACGCTGATGTTTTAACACATTTGTCTCATATCAGTGTTTCCCCTTTCAGGGGGGGTGGTAGACCTCCCGAAACTACTAGTGTCGAGGAGCGGGCGTGTTACGGATACGTGGTGTTGTCAGACGCGGCATGCAGTAGGCGGATGTTTGTATTGGTGCATTTCTACAGTGAGCTGAAATGACAAGAGTGCACATTTGGTAAATAAATATAAAACAACATTTATTCAACACACAACTATTTACAACACAACCAAGGAGGCTTTGCTTGAGTTTTTTCTGAGTTTTTTTTTTCCTAAATGGAATTTTGTTGTTTTTAAGAAAAAAAAAGACTAATTTTGTCTGTTTAGTATTGTCACCTTTTCCATTCTACATGAAAATGAAAAACGTCCGACGTCAGAACGTTGGATGGATGTTGCATTTTGGTTGAAAATGAAAATCAGGTTGACGTCAGAACCCAACGTCAGATTGACGTCAACATTCAATGTTGGACGGACATTGCATTTTGGTTGAAAATGAAAATCGGGTTGACGCCAGAACCCAACGTCAGATTGACGTCAACATCCAACGTTGGACGGATGTTGCAATTTGGTTGAAAATGAAAATCGTGTTGACGTCGTCAACATCCAATGTTGGACGGATGTTGCAATTTGGTTGAAAATGAAAATCAGGTTGACGTCAGAACACAACGTCAGATTGACGTTGTGTTCTGACGTAATTAACCTTTTGGTGAAGCAATGGCCTGCGAAGTCTCAGTGGTTCAGGTAGCCTCAATTTTCCATCACTTATGATGATGATGATGAGCAAAGTTTGAGTGCATGTGAGGAATAGCTGTTTCCCTCATACGAATGTGGTTCTCCATTTGTCTGTCTAACCTTTTCTCCAGTGCAGCAGCGGTGCTGTTCCCTCTGCTCCCGCAGGAGCTCAATTTCTCTGGCTAATTTCTCCACTGCCACAGCAGTGCTTCTCTCTCCACTCCCACAGGAGCTGAGTCTCTCTTGCTAATTTCTCCACTGCCACAGCAGTGCTGTTCCCTCTGCTCCCGCAGGAGCTCAGTTTCTCTGGCTAATTTCTCCACTGCCACAGCAGTGCTGTTCCCTCTGCTCCCGCAGGACCTCAGTTTCTCTATATAATTTCTCTACTGCCACAGCAGTGCTGTTCCCTTTGCTCCCGCAGGAGCTCAGTTTCTCTGGCTAATTTCTCCACTGCCACAGCAGTGCTGTTCCCTCTGCTCCCACAGGAGCTCAGTTTCTCTTGCTAATTTCTCCACTGCCACAGCAGTGCTGTTCCCTCTGCTCCCGCAGGAGCTCAGGTTCTCTTGCTAATTTCTCCACTGCCACAGCAGTGCTGTTCCCTTTGCTCCCGCAGGAGCTCAGGTTCTCTGCTAATTTCTCCACTGCCACAGTAGTGCTGTTTCCTCTACTCCCGCAGGAGCTCAGTTTCTCTGGCTAATTTCTCCACTGCCACAGCAGCGCTGTTCCCTCTGCTCCCGCAGGAGCTCAGGTTCTCTGGCTAATTACTCCACTGCCACAGCAGCGCTGTTCCCTCTGCTCCCGCAGGAGCTCAGGTTCTCTGGCTAATTTCTCCACTGCCACAGCAGTGCTGTTCCCTCTACTCCCGCTGGAACTCAGGTTCTCTGGCTAACCGTTTCTCCACTGCAACAGCAGTGCTGTTCCCTCTACTCCCGCAGGAGCTCATGTTCTCTGGCTAACCTTTTCTCCACTGCCGCAGCAGTGCTGTTCCCTCCCAGAACCTTCCAATCCTACATGACCGTTTGGAGTTGTTTAAAGCATTCCACTTCTCTTATAACATGCATACCCTCGAATTTTCTCTCCTTTCAATCAACTTGTTTCCTATCTTAATACCGTTAAGGGCCTCCAAGTTGGGTCCATCAAACACTACCTGAGCGGCATCAAATTTTTTCTGCAATCGTTGTATGGGGCTCCCTCCCCAATAAGTTCATGAACCTCCCTCCTGATCAAGGGGTCAACGATCACAATACTAAATGTCCTCTCAAAATGTATCCATACCCTTCGTACAGGTTACCAGCCCCTCAGTGCAGCCTGCACACTCAACACCGCTTATTTTAGCTATTTCGGTTTCCTAGGATGCTCAGAAATTGCGACCAGCACTCGATGGCGCAACCATATCGTACTTAATAAAAAAAAATAAAACACAACACACTATCTTCCTATCTTTTCTCCTTTTCTGTCTAGCGAGGCTTACCCATCCAATGCTTTGAGCTTGAGCTCCCGTCGGAATGCCATGAAGGCCCTCTAGGCCAGCATCCATCTTTTTCTTTCTCTAACCAGCAAGGATTCCCTTTCCGATGCCTTGAGAATTGTTCTTCCATCGGATGCCGCGAGGGCCCTCCAGGTTGCTATCAATCTTTTTCTTTTTTCCATCCAGTGAGGCTTGCTCGTCCGATACCGATACTCCAGGTCTATGCTTATCTCTTCTCTTTTCACCGTCCAGCAAGGCTTACCCAATACCACGAGTATTGATATCCTTTTTGGATGCTGCAAGAGCTCTCCTGGGAGAACATCCATGCTTTACCTTCCACCCGTCCGCCAGCGAAGCTTACCCATCTGATACAGCGAGTATTGATCTCCTATCAGATGTCGGCGAGAGATTCCTGGCCAGGTGTTTCACTTCTCTTTCACCGTGCCGTCGGCCGAGAGGACCCACTCACCTGACGCCAGAAACTGCTCCTGGTGGAGGCTGGGTGGGCCCCCTCGGTCAGTTGTTTCTTTTTAATTGCACCGCCTCGTCTATTGGTCAGTAGGTCTCACCCGTCTGACACCACGAGTATTGATCTCCTGTCAGATGCCATTCCAAACAACGCGCCCCCCATTCACCAGCCAGTAGGGGGCCCTCTGGTTGGGCGATTTAAATGATGTTGCTCCCCTTTCTTTCGACCGGTAGGGCTTGTTTCTTGTCTATTGCAGTGAGCCTGGCCCCCCTCAGATATTGCAAGAGCCTTCCCAATCGGTCATTTATGAGAATGCTCCTCATTTATCAGCCGGTAGGGTTGTTTCTCGTCTGTTGCAGTGAGCCTGGCCCCCCTCAGATGTTGCAAGAGCCTTCCCAATCAGTAATTTTAACTTAAGGCTGCTCCTTGTTTATCGGCCGGTAGGGCTTGTTTCTTGTCTGTTGCAGTGAGCCTGGCCCCCCTCAGACGTCGCAAGAGCCTTCCCAATTGGTCATTTTTGAGGATACTCCTCATTTATCAGCCGGTAGGGTTGTTTCTCGTCTGTTGCAGTTAGCCCGGCCCCCTCAGACGTAGCAAAAGCCTTCCCGATCGATCATTCCAAATCAAGGTTGCCCCCAGTCCATCGGCCAGTAGGGCCTGTCCGCCCGATGCCGTGAGCTGCTCCCATCAGAGTCAACACAGGCCTTCCTGGTCAAGTAACCAGGCTTATCAAAACGCCAGCCCACCAATTATCTGCGTATTTTCTATTTTCTGGTGGCTGTCCTCTTCTTGGCATTTTGGAGGATACTCTGGGTTCGGGCCAAAATTCTGAGCCCGGAGCCCTCCCCCGGACAGCACGCCAAATACGCATAATCTTTACTCTATTTAATTTGATGTAAGTGTGAACTCATGAAGTGATGCTTTATTAACAAATTTCGGGAGGAGCATGTTCAGATGATTAAACCTAACTAAACACAAGTGGAGCACCCTCAGATAATTAAACCTAATTAAACACATGTGGAGCACATCAAGCCAATCGATTTAGAGGTGTGTATATATATATATATATATATATATATATATATATATATATATATATATATATATATATATATATATATATATATATATATATATATATATATATATATACAGTACTGTGCAAAAGTCTTAGGCACGTTAGTATTTACACCCCCAAAAATGGTTAAGCCAGTTATTTATACATTTTGTAATAGTGTGTCAGTAGGTAATATCAGTTTACATTTTCAAACATTCATTTAGCCATTATTTGTAATAATCCATTCCATTGAGATTTTTGTATGCAGAATGAGTCTGACAACAGAGCTATGATCCACACAGAGATCTGATCTCACCATCATCGAGTCCGTCTGGGATTACATGAAGAAACAGAAAAAACTGAGACTAAAACCAGAAGAACTGTGGCAGCTTCTCCAAGACGCTTGAAGAAACCTTCCTGTAAAGCTACAGTACTTAGACACTTGGATAAAAATGCTGTAAAGTCAAGTCTACTTATGACATTCAAAAATAATGTCATAAGTAGACTGTTAATTTTTTTGATCAATTAACTTCTATTAACTAAATCAAATCAGTTTGTGTGACCACCCTTTGCGTTGAAAACAGCTTTTGTTTTGGGACACTTGCTCATAGTTTTTTAGGGAGCTTTGCAGGAAGGTTTCTTCAAGCGTCTTGGAGACGCTGCCACAGTTCTTCTGGATTTAGTCTCAGTTTTTTCTGTTTCTTCATGTAATCCCAGACGGACTCGATGATGGTGAGATCAGATCTCTGTGTGGATCATAGCTCTATACATATACATATACATATACATATACATACAGCATATTTACCTTCTTTCGTTGACCGTTTTTATTTTAGCATCCCTCCACCACCCCATCTTCTCACTTTGATTTTAATAAACTCTCATTAGACGTCAACACAATCCATAATAAAATACAGTCTACTTCTAGACTATCTTTATCACGGATACTCTGCGTTCGGGCCAAAATTCCGAGCCCGGAGCCCTCCCCCGGACAGATTTTTAGATTTGGTTTAAAAACATGATGATGAAATTGTTCTAATAACTACTCGGAAGAATGTTCCACAGTTTAGGACAAAAAAAAAGAAAAGAAAGAAAAAGCTGATCACCCAGTCTTTAGTCAATACATTGGGACCAATATAAGTCGTTGATCCTAAGACCTTAGATGTTTTACAGGTGTATTTATATTCAGAAGGTGAAAAAGATAAGAATGTGGGAGCCTTACACATTCACTATTTGCACATTCACAATATTATACACAGCATACAATTCCTCATCGCATGCTTTGAATATTTAAATAGTAGGTGGGATTAATGCAGTATAATCAAACCTGCCCCTGTTTTCTGTACATTTAAATTGGAGTCGAATCAGTAAAGGAAGGCACAAAGTGACCGCTTGAACACTGTACCACAGTTTCAAAGAGGTCTTTTGGGGTGCACATGACCAGGCTACATATGAGGATATAAATTGTGAAAATGTTTGACACAAGGATCATGGAGGACAACCACCAAGAATTACAGTATTGCTTTCCAGACAACAATTTGTCATGTTTCAAAGATATCAAACCTGCAGTGGAGTATGTTGTTTTGTATGTTTTCATTTCTTTATTGTCAGTGCTCACTGTGTTTCTGAACCTGCTGGTGATCATCTCCATCTCTCACTTCAAGCAGCTCCACACTCCGACCAACCTGCTCATTCTCTCTCTGGCTGTTGCCGACCTGATTGTGGGTCTGATTGTTATACCATTTATGGGCATCAGATATATAGAATCCTGCTGGTACTTTGGAGAGACATTTTGTTCTTTATTTTTATTCATTATTTTTATGGTTGTTACGGCATCTTTTGGTAATTTAGTGTTTATATCTGTAGATCGTTACATTGCTGTGAGTGACCCTTTGAGATACACAGTAAGGGTCACAATTGGTAACGTTGTGTTTTGCATTATTATAAACTGGCTGTGTTGTGGCATATATTCTGTCATTATATTACACAATACTATGTTTTACCCAGAGACACATGACAGGTGTTATGGACACTGTACAGTTTCTTTTAAGTTTGAACATTTTGTCACAGATCTCATTGTCACTTTTGTTGCTCCTTCTTCAGTGATCATGTCTGTGTATGTGAAAATCTTTTGTGTTGCAAAGCATCAGGCCAAGGTTGTAAATTCTGTCACAGGTGTCAGCAGGTCACAAAGAAAGGCAGGAAAAACTCTGGGGATTGTTGTCGCAGTTTTTTTTATGTGTTGGCTACCGTATTACATAGTCATCCTTATTGAAGGAAATGAGTCAACAGAATCAGTTCAACTTAATGTAACATGCTGGATTGTGTACACAAATTCCTGTATGAATCCACTTATCTATGCACTGTTTTATAAATGGTTTAGAATAACAGTTAAACACATTGTGACTCTAAAAATACTGAATCCATCATCAGAATACTTCAGTATTTTCCCCAAGGATAAATGATCAATTTATACTTTTTAAAGAGTTTTGCTTGAAGAGTCACTGATCTTATATATTCCTTTATGTTTCCTTGTATAGTGATTATTACTTTGTATTTGAGGATTTCTTTATGTTGTACATCAGTAGATGAAAGTTATAAACTCTGAGCAAGGATGATACATGTGTAATAGGAGGTTCAATAAGGAAGACATATGAGAGCAAATCAGCTCTGGCATTAGGAATAAATGGGACAGGTTTTCCAGTATTCTTATCCACCATATCAAAATTTCGAACTTGGACCTTGTATATTGAGATCATATCTGAATATTATCTATGCTTTATTTTACTGCTGCTTTAAAATATCAGTTCAAAACATACTGTAACTCCTTAGAATATTTCAATCAGAATCCTCACTGATGGAGATTTTCACAGGCTATTCGTGATTTTTGTGGGGAGTTGGTTTATTTTTTTCAAACCGATGTAGTTCAGTAGTCTCCCATATTGTTTTATGTATTACACTTGCCAAAGCTGTAAGACACAACAGAAACGTTTTCAGTAGCTATCAGTGCTTTCAATTGATAAAAAAAACTAACTTATTTTGTTTATTTTTATATTGTAAATGTTTTACATTGAATCTTCAAATTAATGTAGAAACAACAAAGACAGTTTATTATGTGTTTAATGCATTTGTTTTACTAAGTACTTTTTCTCAAAGGTCTTGCATTTTCTCAATTTCAGCCATTAATGATAGCCATTCAAATTTATAGTATAACTGAAAGCCATAACTGTAACATTTAATAGGCTTTAAAACATTTAACAACTTTTACATTTAAGTGAACTTAAAACATTATTCACGTAAACATATGAAATATAAATTTCACATTTAGCTGTTCCTGCCACAAAAAAAGTCATTGTTTTGACTCATGCAATCTTGTAATGTATAAATTAAGGATTAACCCTTATTAAAGCTACAAAAGTTAAAAGCAGTCAAAAGCAGTGAGTTATTTTGTCTTTGTCCCTTTGTTCTTTGATTATCATTAATGATAGACAGCAAGTTTATTAGGGTGCTGTCCCTTTAATGGTGCTTCCATTTGCCTCGGAAGAGGGATGTTGGAGCTGGGAATGATGCCACATCCGAGTTGACCACATTCCAGTAAACAGGTCAGAAACCTAAGATTGATGCTTCCATGCAAACATTTGTTGTGCTTACTACAATCACATAAAAAAAACTATATTTTGCACAGACAATGCTGAAGTTTCATATCCACAAATAGAGGTTGAATAGTACTGTGAGTTGGTGACGCAGACAAACAGAAAAAAGGGCCAATATATTATTACTGTTTCATTGGGCTGTGTATCTGCAAGAATCTGGCGATACAATATGTATTGCGATACAGGGGTTACGGATATATTGTGATACTGTAAGCAAAATATTTAATGCAATAAATTCAGCATACATTTTTTCCATCATCCTTTGGCTGCACTACAGTATATGATTATGCTATCATTCATTCAGCTGCTATTAAACCATCAACCACTCCCGCGATAAGACGCAAAAAAGACCTTAAATCTGTACTGGCACACTATCTGTGAATCATCTCAGATTATGACTGTAACCATAGTTCCCTGAGAAGGGAATGAGATGCTGCGTCAATGATGCGTTGGAAACGTCCCTGTGTGATTGCGTCTGAAGCATGTATGTCAATTAGTCCAAAGGCCAAAGCATACGTCACAGGCAGGTGATGTCATGACCAGGAAAGCATAAAAGCACATCCGGAACAACCGCCGAAGCAAGACGCTCACAGGGATTCAGAAAGTATTTCAGGTTGACACAGCGTCTCGTTCACTTCTCAGGGAACTATGGTTACAGTCGTAACTGAGACATCCCCTTTCGAGGGAACTTGTACTGCATCAATGCAGTGTTAATTTTGACAGCATATTTTGATTTAGTTTTAGTCATAGTCTTTTGACTAAAATGCCATTTAGTTTTAGTCATATTTTAGTCACCTGAATTGTTTTTAGTTTTAGTCTAGTTTTAGTCGACTAAATATCATAAGATTTTAGTCGACTAAATCTACAGTAGATTTAATCTCCTAAAATCTAATGAGTTTAGTTAAATTGTAATACATTAAGCATTTAAGCATTACATAACCGACTGTCACTTGAACTGACATTTTGACATCATTTTGTTTTTGACATTAAAAATACACGAAAGAGCTCAATTCACTTTTTTGTTTGTTTTTAAAAACAACTTTATAGTTTTTATAACTTTGTATTTCTGTTTTAGTTAGTATATCATGTTAAGCTAAAGCTTCAAATAAGTTTGTTTATTTATTTTTTTAATTTCAGTTAACATTTATTTAATTTCAAGTAACAAAGTTTTTTTTAATGGTTTTAGTTAACTATTATAACCCTGATACTTTATTTAATATGTGTCAAATACTGGTCTTTCCTCCTGACTATAAATTAAAAGGGAATTAAATTAAATACAGTTTATTGTGCAAGCAAAAACGAAAATATAATGCGTGACTTTTAATTATAAACCAGCTGGAAATACACCGGGACTCTTATTTTGAAATATCGCCTTACTATTGTAGTTGCAGGAGCTCATTCAAGTTCAGATGAGGAGATAAAATATGCGTTGTTACAACAGTCTAAAACACATTACTATATAAACATCATAAAGTAAACATTGCCATTATTCATCAGCATTAGTTCATTAAACAATTGCCTGGCATAAATGAGGACAGAAGGGCAACTTGTGTGTGTCTCCACCCGTGAAGAAACTTGGGGGGATGCCGGGTGAACTGAATTGCATAGCTGAGTCTGATGGTCTGAATGAGCCAGTGAGATGGGCTTGGGAATGCTAACCAGGCCCCCAGAGGCCGAACAAGCGGGACCAGAAGAACCAGGTAGCTGAGGGTGGCAAGTCATAGCATCGCATACCGCCATCCTCACTCTCTTGGAACCCAAAGACAGAGGAAACTGCTCTTTTATTGATAATTTGTGGAACAGAAACAAAACTGAACAAAGGATTCTTTGGGAGAGGTGCGGTCACCATCTCCCTAAGAGCTGTTTCCTTCATCTCTGGGTCGCCTGTCTCAGGACCGGGTTTGGCGGGGGGTTGGGCAACCTGCCTTCGACCAGCTCCATGCTGTGGCCTGGGTGGAGTCTGCTGCTAAGGCAGGGTGGGAGCAGAGGCAGACGCAGGGGGACACCCTCGCAATGAGCAGTCATAGGAGCTGCAGCCGATGGCATGGTGGAAGCAACAGCTGGTCCTCAGGGCAGGATGTGTTGTATCACCTCTGTCTAATTCTGTGCAGAAGAAGAAGAAGCTGGCCTGGGAGATAGGGGAGTCCAAGAACCGGTATTTATTGGCCTCCTGCATATCTGCCAGGTTCAGCCGGAGATGGCATGCAGGGCAGTGGCGCAGCCTGTTCAGCAGCTTTTTAAGCCTTACCCATGAGAACAGACAAGAACTTACAACACTTGGATGGGTGATGTGGATAACCCTTCCAGGAAGTGCTTTTAGAACACAGTTGCATTGCTGCAGCCCACTTCACCGGAGGGATATCCGCTAGGGCTGAACGATTATGTTGGTCATACTATACAATAGGTGTGGGAGAAAAGATTCTCTCTCCAACGATTCTGGATCGATTCTGAGCTTGGTTTTTATATAAACTACACATTTCATTTGGATATAGCAAACCAGTGTCGCTAAAAAGTTTTGATGGATGATGGTTGTAATGAAGGTAAAGACGATTGCAGGTTGGGGTGTGTGGAGGCGTGGTTCGGTGGTCCTTGCAGTATTGATTCGGAGAGGAGAGTAAAAAAGGTTGGGAACCACTGCCATACTATATAGTCACTCTTATTGAAGGGAATGAGTCATCTGTTGAATCTAATGTAACATGCTGGATTTTGTATATTAATTCTTGTATGAATCCACTTATATGCACTGTTTTATAAATGGTTTAGAATATCCGCTAAACACATTGTGACTCTAAAAATATTGAAACCATCATCAGAATACTTAAGTCTTAATTTATACGTTTTTAAAGACTTCATAAGAGTTCCCTTTCAGTCGGTCACGTTCGACGTACGTCGGACGTCACCGACAAATTGGGATCACTTCTGGGAGCCCCTATCAGCTTCGCGATATAGAGAACAGGCCAATGGGCCGCCCCGCACGCGGGTATAAACAGGAAGCGAGAGCAGCGCACTATTGTCATTCACTTCGGAGCCGAACGGCGTTGATGAAGCAAGACTGCTTTTCTAAAAGAGAGCCTATCTACAAGAGAGATACTCCAGAGAATGAGAAGGACGCTTTGTGTTGGCGAAAAGGCACAATCAGCGCGATCGCGTGCTCACCGCTGCATCAGCATAACAAACTGCTGTTCTCACAGCAACTGTCGGTTGGTGAGGGCGTTTGTTTCAGTGAGTGCAGACACAGGACTGCACTTACCTCCTGTGTGCTGCCGCGGTCTTCCCCTGGGTGCTTCAGCACTGTTGAAAGAGTGTTTCCTCACAAAAGAGCAACACGGGTGTGACACTGCGTCTATTTCAAGACGTCATTCCACCTGTGCGTTTCTGGATGTTGTTGTTTCCTGTCCTGACGGCCACGATCCCTCTCGCATAAACATGTTGAGACTGTGTTCGTGGGTGATCCGTGTTCTCTCAGGGGAATGGGATCCCGTCGACGCGCTGTTCATCTCACCTACCGGGTGACAGTTGCCACGGCAACCCGATGCGTGGTCGAGACTATGATACTTCAAACGGGGTTGAGTCCCTTTGCTTATAACCCGATCTAGTCTCCTTCCGCCACTGGTGTTAAAAACAGCCAGTGGTAACCAAATTCTCAAGAGCAGTTCCAATACCTCTGGGTCTCGGGAGTTCAGGAATGGCAGTGTGTGACGCTACAAAGCCTCGCCGCTCTCATTCCCCTCCCCGCAAGAGGGCGAGAATGGCAGTGTGTGACGCTACAAAGCCTCGCCACTCTCCTTCCCCTCTTCTCAGCGGTGCGTGGACGACAGTGTGCGACGCTATGCCTCGCCACTCTTGTTCCCCGCTGAGGAAGGAGGTGAGGCAGACTGTGTGCATTGCCACAAAGCCTTGCCACGCTCAGCCCCTCCGTTCATTTGGAGAGCGTGCTGGGCGGTGTACAACACTACCATGCCTTGTCAGCCTCTGGTGCCTCTCCAAATCGCCAGTAGGGGGTGCCGTCTGTGTGAACGCACACAAGCAGTCTTCGCACACTTGCACACCCCCTCAGTGGAAGCAGGTAGTGTTGCACAGCACACTCAGACCCCACTGCGGGCTGCTACCATGCCGTCCGTCAGGTCCCTGCATGCCGCTACGCTGCCCCACTGCGGGTACGTCTGTGGTGCCGTTGGTCCCACTTGCACGGTCTCTGGGAGCCTGGCTAGTGCTTCCCAGCCCGTCTCGCCGGCTCATCCGTACCATCAGACTCGGCTATGCGATTCAGTTCGCCCGGCGCTCCCCCAAAGTCAGGGGCGTTCACTTCACTTCAGTATCGAAGAAGGACGCCCCTGTGCTTCAGGCGGAGGTCGCTGTCCTACTGGCGAAGGATGCGATAGAGCCGGTCCCTCCAGCCGATATGGAGTCTGGGTTCTACAGCCCGTACTTCATTGTACCAAAGAAGTGCGGCGGGTTTCAACCGATCTTGGATCTGCGATACTTGAACCGCTCCCTTCACAGGATGCCATTCAGAAGGTTAACGCAGAAACGCATCTTCAGGTGCATCTGTCCCCAAGATTGGTTTGCAGCGATTGATCTAAAGGTACTTTCATGTCTCGATTCTCCCTCGACACAGACTGTTTCTACGCTTTGCATTCGATGGACGAGCATGTCAGTATGAAGTCCTGCCCTTCGGGCTGTCCCTGTCGCCCCGTGTCTTCACGAAAGTCGCGGAGGTGGCCATTGCTCCCATGAGAGAGCGTGGTGTTCGCCTTCTCAACTATCTCGACGACTGGCTGATACTTGCCCAGTCGCGGGATCAGTTGTGCGAACACAGGGACATGGTGCTTCGGCACCTCAGCCAGTTGGGTCTTTGGGTCAACTGGGAGAAGAGCAAACTCTGTCCCGCACAGAGGATCTCTTTTCTCGGGATGGAGATCGACTCGTCACCATGACAGCGTGCCTCACTGAGGAGCGTGTCCAGTCAGTGTTGAACTGCTTGAATTCGTTCAAACGTAGCATAGCGGTACCACTGAAACATTTTCAGAGGCTCCTGGGGCATATGGTAGCCGCAGTAACGCCGCTGGGGCTGCTCCATATGAGAACGATTCAACGCTTACTACACGACCGAGTCCCGAGATGGGTGTGGCACAGCGGGTCCTCCATGTCCAAGAGACACTGAGATGCCGCCAAACCTTCAGCCCGTGGTCAGACCCTTCAATTCTACGGGCAGGAGTGCCTCTAGAACAAGTGTCCAGGCATTCTGTTGTCTCCACGGATGCCTCATCCACCGGCTGGGGTGCCACGTACAACGGGCTTGCAGTTTCGGGTCTGTGGACGGGGCCCCAACTGCAATGGCATATCAATTTCCTGGAGTTGCTGGCAGTTCGTCTTGCTCTCAGCCGCTTCAAAACGCCGCTCAAAGACAAGCACGTTATGATTGAATCACAGGACCGGATACCAGTTGCCTTGTCAAAAAAACTCTTTATTGTCATATGTATCAGATATAGGAGAGAAACTTGTTGTCTTCGTGCCAGCTGTATATGTTTCTCTGGGGTGGTGCATTAACAGTAAGCATTATTTACCACTGACTAGAGGATTTGCAATTCCTTACAGGGTAATCCCCGTAATCCTCTTCCTCTACAGATGACAGACAGAGAATTTACGGCTGGAGGGCTTCACTGCAAAGCAGACAGGTGAGTGTACAGGCACGTAATCCTCCTCTTCTACAGGTGACAGACAGAGAACTTAGGGCAGAAGGGCTTCACTGCCAAGCAGACAGGTGAGTGTACAGGCACGTAATTCTCCTCTTCTACAGGTGACAGACAGAGAATTTACGGCTGAAGGGCTTCACTGCAAAGCAGACAGGTGAGTGTACAGGCACGTAATCCTCCTCTTCTACAGGTGACAGACAGAGAACTTACGGCTGAAGGGCTTCACTGCAAAGCAGTCAGGTGAGTATTCAGGTATGAACTCCTCTTGAAGGGCTGGCAGACACAGAGCTTACGACAGGGAGAAGTGTAGAAGATTTTATTATGTAAACATTAGCATTTTATGGCTAATGAAAAGACACTATTATGTTCAAATGTCAAATGGTTGCTGACTGTGTTTAAAAAAGTGTGCTGACTTTGAGAGTGCCCTTTAGAAGGACAGGAACAGAATTAGAACTTAGAATGTGGTGATATGTGAGCCAGGGGGTTGTTACCATGTTAGGAAGACAACAGTGGTTACCATGTTAGGAAGACAACTATGGTATATATATGACAGAAAAGTCAAGTAGCAGGAGGGCCGGTGGCTGACGGCCCTCCGGCTTCATTGCTGTGTTTGGTGTGAATAAAGCCTCTTCTGAAATCAATGATCCTTGAAGAAGAAATTATTATAGAAAGAGAATTCTTCGACATAAATGGCGACCACGAAGGGACAACTCAGGAGCTGATAAAGAAACCATGGCAGGACGTTTCTGGACGAATCAGCACAAACAGTGGCCACAAATTTGAATAGGTAAGCAGTTTTTGCTTAAGTTTGTGTTATTCGCCAGAAATGTACCTGTTATGGTGAGACAGCTTCTCCAAATTTAAAGAACTAAAAAGGATTTTTGATTTCAGAATAAATGCATGCAGTATAATTTCTAACAAAAAAGGCCATGGGAATATTAAGAGATATGTAAAGGTCAGGTAAATTAGCTGTGTTTATTTTGCTAAGTGGGCCTGGATGGATAGCAAATAATGCATGAGCACAGAAGTTTAATAAAAAAAGTCAGATAAATTAGCTGTGATTACTTGTTAAGAGGGCCTTGATGGATAACAAATAATCATGCACCTAGATGTTTAATAAAGTCAGGTAAATTAGATGTGGTTACGGCGCCAAGTGGGCCTTGATGGATGGCAAAGTAACAAAAGTTAAAAATAGTCCTATTGTTGTGTTGGGGGAAGTGTATCAACAGGGATTTATTTTTATTGTATTCTGATGTGTTTATAAAATGTATTGATTTGATTAAAAAATTTAATTAGAATTAAGAAAATCGTGTTGAGGAGGTGTATCGATTTAATTAAGATAAAGAAAAATAAGAATAAAACAATAATTATTCTCTCAAAAGTATAAAATAGAGTGCTTGCTGGATTGTCTGTTACTAAGTGTATGTGAGTGTGTCTGTGTGGACTCATAAGACACAAAAATAAGTTGTGGAGCAGTGACCCCCTGAACTCTGAAAGAGGTGGGGAAGGGGTGCTTCATTTGAGGAGAAGTATGAGAGAAGACTTGTATGAGTGCTTTGAATATTGTGAATGTGAGATTGTGAATGTTACATTCAGTTAGGAAAAGTGACATTGCAGAATTAGAATAAAGTAATAAATTATATGACAAGTGGTGAATAATTTTATACTATTCATGCAAAGTAAAGTTAAAAAGTAAAATAAAAATTGGAAAGTTAAAAAGCAGTTGGTGATTAAAATATTATAAAGCTTGCATATGATAAAAGTAAAAGTTAAATAAAATAAAATAAAAATAAATAATTGATTATTCTTTTGAATATTAAATTTGAGAACATTAAGTTAAAGAGAAAATCAAGTCTAGAAATTGGTTATTAAAATAATTATTGATTAAAGGACAATATGGCCACTCCAGTGGAAATGCTAGGATCAAAATACAATTGTGTAAAGAATTTATAGATAAGATGTCAAATAAATGGCAAACAAAGAAAGAATATGATAACCAAATGACCTAAAGAAGGGACATTTGATGTAACATTATGAGAAGAAATGGAAACCTTGATTAAAAATTAAAAAATTAATTAATTAATTACAAAATTAAGAACAGTTTAAAGAGAAATTAAAAGAGAAATTAAAAAGAGAAAAGGAAACAAAGAGAAAAGAAAACATGTTTTCAAATACTCATGTCAAATGTAACTCCAGAAGGGCAGTTCCCAATCCTAAATGCAAATGGAAGGACAGATGGAGTTAGAAAATGAAAAACAAACAAGACAAGATGTGAGACAAAAGGAGAAAAGTAAAACATTTGAGAAAAAATGTACCGTTAGATTGTTATGTACCGTAAATCCTCTAATATTGGCCTGTATTCCATTAGCGGCCGGGTCTCCAACATTGGCCGGTCTCGCTGTCACCAAAGGTAAATAAAGGCCGGTCTCTAATAGCGGCCGGGGCTATTATTAGAACCAACGTTTTTCTGGGCAGGGGGGAGGGGGTGTTTGCTATGGTAACCTGGTCATGTCAATCACCTCAATCTTGACTCGCACGTGAGACTTCAGTCACCGGTAGGCTAACGTTTACCATGGCAGCTGCAGAGCCAAAGAGGAGACGAAAATTTGACATCAAGTTCAAAGAGAAAGTGCTGGAATATGCTACAGACCACTCTGGGGAGCAAGCTGCTAAATATTTTAACATTGACCCGAAAAGAATTAGATACTGGAAAAAGCAGAAAATGGATCTAGCCGCATCAAACAAAAAGAGAGCAAGACTGCCAGGAGGAGGGAGAAAAAAGGTTAGCGAGGAGTTGGACACACAACTCTCTGAGTGGATTCATTCAATGAGGGACAATCATAACCGAGTGTCGAGAAAAATGATCCGAAACAAGGCTCTGGAAATCTACCCGACAGTGAGTGATAGAGGTGCACAATTTCTGGCTAGCAGGGGTTGGCTGCAAAAGTTTTTAAACCGAAATGGCTTCGCATTGCGACGTCGCACCACAATGGCTCAGAAGGACCCAGATCTCCTCACAGAGAAACTTGTCTCATTCGTCGACTATGTGAGCAAGACTGTCGTCTCGAAAAGAATTTCAGAAAAGGACATAATTGCAATGGATGAGACTGCCGTTTGGTTCGATATGGTGTCTCCCAGTACCATTGACGTAAGGGGGACGAAGAGTGTTGCGCTTAAAACAACAGGCCACGAGAAAAGCCATCTCACTGTTGTCCTTGCTGCCAAAGCTGATGGCACTAAACTCAAGCCTTTTGTAATCTTCCGGGGGGCCATCCGTGAAGTGAAGGCAATGCAGCAAGAGATCTCAAGAGCAGTCATCGCCACATCTGCAAACGGCTGGATGAATGACGACTTGACCACAGCATGGCTCAGATCAGTGGTAGGCAAATTCAGTTTTCGCCCGTGCCTGCTGGTGTGGGATGCCTACCGCTGTCACATCAGCACTTCTACCAAACAGGAATTGAGACCCTACAACATCACAACCGCGGTGATCCCAGGAGGCTGCACTAAGTATGTCCAAGCCCCCGATGTCATGTGGAACCAGCCCTTCAAAGCGAGCCTACATGCTTCTTATGACGAGTGGATGGCTGGGGACACAGACAAGCAATACACAAGTGGAGGGAACCTAAAAGCACCATCTCGCCGTCTGCTAGTGGGCTGGGTTCTCGCTGCTTGGGAAAAGCTGGACAAGGACCTGATCATCAAGTCCTTCAAAGTGTGTGGACAGTCTGTGAAACCCGACGGGAGTGAGGACAACCTCATACTGTGCTTCCGAGAGGGACAGGTGTGTTGAAATTAGCACTCACGTATCTCTCTCTCTCTCTCTCTCTCTCTCTCGCTCGCTCTCTCTCTCTCTCTCTACCATTAGATTAATTTCATTCGTGAGTGAGCCTGTCCACTGTGACTTGCAATAACGTATAACTTAAAACACAATAACGCAAACTAAAATGTATCGTTCTTTATAGCCCTGCGCTGCTGGACGACAGGCCCTGACTGCTGCCCGCCTGCGCGAGGATGAGAACAGATGCGCAGCGGAACATGAGGAGGACGAGGAGGAGCTGTATAATAATGAACTTGTTGTAGAGGCTGGCGCGAGTGATGAGGAGTTTACAGGGAGAGATGAAGAGGAGGAGGAAACTGAGGAGGACGAGGATTGAACAGAATTGGATTTTTTTTTCTTCTTCAAACCAAACGAGACAGGTTAAACTTTGGAGCGGTAAGGTGTCTGTTGCCTTTTGTTATCGATCGATAACCTACCGTGTATGGTGTGTTTACAATGCACTGTTTGCTACGTTTTTTTGTTGTTGTTAATATTCTGTATGCATACCATAATGTTATGGTAACTGTATGTTTTCAATAAATGAACCTAGTATTTTATAGGTTGAAATAGACGCAAAATCTCATTTTTATTCATTCTACTGGTAGTTTGATTTGCTCAAATAGAAATTGAGGCCTGCCTCTAATTCTGGCCTCCTTCCAATAAAGGCCTGGACCGCGATGCGCTTGAGCAAAATAAAGGCCCGGGCCTATATTAGAGGATTTACGGTATTAGAGCAACTAAAAACTAAGTATGAGGTTAACAGACAGGAAGAAAAAATAAATAAAATAAAATAAAAAATAAATAAATAAAAAGGTGAAACAGAAACAAAAATAGAAGACTTAGATAAAAGCATCAAAGAAATAGAAGAATTAATACAATGCACAGAAATACAGGCGAATGATAGAAAAAAAAATATTAGAGAGTTTAAATATAGAAAATGAAGAGGAGGTAACATTTGATGAAGAAAGGTGGTCACAAGTAAGAGAAACAGGGAAGTAAAACAACTTCCTATTTTAATTATGGGTGACAAAAGATTTTGAGGGGCTTGTCAACTGCCTTCCTGACATCCAGGAGAGAGCTGGGAAATGGATTAGAGTGTTTGAAGAAGAAACAGTGGGCAAATTGTGATCTGTGGGGAACATTAAAACACTTCTGGCGAAAAATCTAAGTGGATCAAAAATGGAAGAAATTCTTCAAGCTTCTGAACTGTGAACTCTTGCTATGAGACTGTTTTTGATGCATATCGTCCGGCAATATGGCAGGCATTGCGGGAAAAAAAATGGAAGCAAGAGACTGAAGGGAATCCAGAAGGAGACCCATTGAAGAGAAGAGTCAGACCAAATGGCAAATGACTCCGGTGAATGCGTCTGTGAATACCTCTGTAAATAACCCAAAACAACAATTCCTCCAAATGTACACCAGATTCCTGCACCCACAGTATGCTCAGCCGGCAGGATGGAAAAGAAATACACAGCCAGGAGGACAGAGAGGGAAGGACAAGCTATGCTGGGGTTGTGAACAGCCTGGATATAACAAAACCAATTGCCCCAACAATCCATGGCAACAGTCACTCAGGGGTGGAAGGTGGGGTGGTTGGCAATGACCCGCTCAAAATTTGCAAAGACAGGGGACAAATACAGTTAATTCCTCTGACAGCTCCAGTTTGCTTACAGACTAAAAATAAAAGTGTGACCTTACCAGTTCTTGTATCAAATCAAACTCCTGTAAACTTGTTAGGAAGAGATGCATTATGTAAATTAGGACTTCAAATTTGGTGTTCTCAAAAGGAATGTAAATAGACTTACAAGGAATAGGAACTCAAATTATGATTTCTGAGCCAGAAGCTCAGTTACTAAAGTCAGGATTTCACTGTACTATGATATATGATGAAGAGAGAGATGAAAAAATAGAAAAGAAATGGCAAAAAGAAACGGACAGTCAAAAAATTGAGATTACCTCAAAAGACATCATAATAGATAAACAGTGAGCATTTTTACAATGAATTTATAAAAAAAATTTGGTTCAATGTAGGGCCAATGATGAAAAAAGCTGAACAATGCCAATGGAATTCAACAATAAATCCATTAATTTTACTCTGTTGAAAAAATTTTCATAAAAGTCTTGTGTGAAACAAAATTAATGGGGATTACTCAAGAGATAGTTATAAATCAAAAAGGACAAACATAAATGATAGTAAAATCCCAATCAATAGAGATTGTTGAGAGTGAGCTATTTAAGGATGTTTAGTGGTGATACTTACTCCAGTAGTTTTGATAGAACAACAACAACAACTGGAAGATATTGTTCGAATACAGCAACAAGCAGGCCTTTATGAACACTCTATGTGGCATCAGAGGGGGGCCAAAAAAAAAGATTAAAAAGATATTTGGCGTTCACATGAAGGACAGATTGTTGCACCAACAATGCTTTTAAACATTCTCATTTCAGATGCGCAGGGATTTGATCACTGCGCGAGGGGGGAAGTAATAAGAAAAATTAAACAACAAGGATATTGGTCTCCATATTTATACGCGATGGTAGAAAATTTTAGACATCTGGTAATGGATTATGTGGACATGATAAAGCGAGTACAAGGTAAATGATATATGCTTGTGATAATTGATTGATTTAGCAGATGGGTAAAAGTAGTACCATCTGCAGATGAGGGTTCAGGAACAGTAATCAAATTTCAAACATAAGAGGTAAATTCCTAGATTTGGAATACTATCAGAAATAAGTTCAGATAACGGGTTGCCGTTTATTAAAAAAAAAACTGTAAAACAAGTATTGCAGCAACTTAGGATAAAACAAAGACTTGGTTGCATTTATAGGCCTCACTTGCACTAATGAGTTGTCGCATGCAAACTAACAGAATCATACATTTAACACCGAATGGAATGCTTACGGGTCGACCCATGCCTGTACCATATTGCAGAGGTTGATTGATTAAAATTGATTGATACAAAGGACTGCCTATAGAACAATTGCAAATGGAATTAAGATCTTATATGAGGAAACTAACTGCAATATGTAAAGCTATATATTTACAGGAAAAAGACCCAGGTGACCAGGTGTATCTGAGGGTATTCAGGACCATGAGAACCAATGGACAATAAAGACTGGCCTGATAAATCGAGCTGGATTTTGCAAGCATTGGAAGTTGATTCAAGTACCTCCAATGAGGACGAAGAAGATGAATGATAAGCCAGACTCTGGGTGTATGTGCTAGCCTAACCGCTCCCCAAAGGGTGACCTTCTACGATGCGCAAAGTATCTGGGTTGAAGAAGATGACTATGATATAAAAATAACTTTTGATAGTATAATGTATGACTTGATGTTTGATTATACTACATAACTGTGACAACCACAGGCAAGGCTGAACAAATTGCATAATCACGCTTATAACAATGTACTGATGATAAGACATAGGAATTAGGGAAATTAGAATCTTTTACTCCATTCCTGAAAAAGAGAACAAAAGCAAAATCTGGAAGGAGATGTTTGGTTCTAATGTTCCTCCGGAGTGTGGTTGCATAATCTAGTCATTGGTAGTGAAACTGAGGCCCGGTTTCACAGACAGGGCTTAGACTAAGCCAGGATTAGGCCTTAGTTCAATTAGGACATATAAGTAACTTTTATAAACGTGCCCAAGAAAAAAACATTACTGGTGTGCATCTTGAGACAAAACAATGCCACTGACATATTTTAAGATTTGTCAGTGCAAGATTCTTTCAGTTAAAACAGCACAAACATGCATTTTAGTCTAGGACTAGCTTAAGCGTTGTCTGTGAAACCGGGGGTGAGTGACTTATTTTAAGTCATTAGGTAGCATAACTGAAAAACTGGATTCTGAAACTACACATCTGGGAAAAGGTTAGTAAAGGTGGGGCTTAGGTACGTCCCAAAGGGGGGAATATGTAGAAGATTTTATTATGTAAATATTAGCATTTTATGGCTAATGAAAAGACACTATTATGTTCAAATGTCAAATGGTTGCTGACTGTGTTTAAAAAAGTGTGCTGACTTTGAGAGTGCCCTTTAGAAGGACAGGAACAGAATTAGAACTTAGAATGTGGTGATATGTGAGCCAGGGGGTTGTTACCATGTTAGGAAGACAACAGTGGTTACCATGTTAGGAAGACAACTATGGTATATATATGACAGAAAAGTCAAGTAGCAGGAGGGCCGGTGGCTGACGGCCCTCCGGCTTCATTGCTGTGTTTGGTGTGAATAAAGCCTCTTCTGAAATCAATGATCCTTGAAGAAGAAATTATTATAGAAAGAGAATTCTTCGACAGAAGTTACTGCAAAGCAGACAGGTGAACATACAGACACGTAATCCCCTTCTTCAGTAATGACAGACAGAGAACTTACGGCTGAAGGAACTTCACTGCAAAGCAGTCAGATGAGTATTCAGGTATGAACTCCTCTTGAAGGGCTGGCAGACACAGAGCTTACGACAGGGAGAAGTTGCTGCAAAGCAGTCAGGTGAACATACAGGCACGTAATCCTCTTCTTCAGTAATGACAGACAGAGAATTTACGGCTGAAGGAACTTCACTGCAAAGCAGTCAGATGAGTATTCAGGTATGAACTCCTCTTGAAGGGCTGGCAGACACAGAGCTTACGACAGGGAGAAGTTGCTGCAAAGCAGACAGGTGAACATACAGACACGTAATCCTCTTCTACAATGGGCTATCAGATAGTACACCCAAGTATCTGTGGAGTACAACAGTGTTAGCCTCTTCTTACGTCTTAGAACATGATAGAAAACTCAGGTAAGTGATGGACATCCAGCGGGTTTAGGTTCACACTTCACACATCAAAACAGTGCATCACATCACTTCATCACTGCAATTCAACACTCAGTGGAAAATACATATATAAATGGCCGTCACCCACTTTCTGACCTGGCATTCACATCAGGAGTCCCATAGACAAGAGAGAGAAGATGGAGATCGATTGGACTACTCACAGTCTCTCACAACGGTCTTACTGTCCAGCGATTTCCTCCTTTTGGTTGAGTCAATGTGCTCTTTCTCCCAAACTCACAAT
Source organism: Romanogobio albipinnatus (assembly GCA_023566225.1). Classification (NCBI taxonomy): domain Eukaryota; kingdom Metazoa; phylum Chordata; class Actinopteri; order Cypriniformes; family Gobionidae; genus Romanogobio; species Romanogobio albipinnatus. Next base: position 37,378,514 of record CM042259.1, on the reverse strand, counting down.
GTCGTGCCCGTTTGCCAGCCCCACTTCCTCTTCTCCGCCGCTCACGCTTCCTCTGCCGACTCTGTTCTTCCCCAGTCCCCCAAAAACTACCAAAAACTATTGGCAACGTGTGCCAATTGCGGGGCTTAAATCCCCTCGCGCACAGCTGCCGGCGATTTTGGCTACTCACCCAATTCGTGGGGAATTTGCGTTAACCCGGAACTAGCCCGGTGTTCCGTTGTTATGGGTCCGGCGTGAGGCAATCTCTGCGAACATTAGTTCCGCCTTGCAAGGGAAAAAAGCTGGAATTTCGTCACCTCGTGACAGGAGCATCCCCAAATTCGTCGTTCCAACGCAGTGTGAGTTCAATCGAAAGGGAACACCTGCTCTAAGTGATTGACCACTGGGGAGGCACCAGCTGGTCACTCCGTGGTACTTGGAGGATGAGGCCCTGCGGCTTGATCCACAGTACCAACCTGGGATCTGGCAGTGGTTCTGAAGGGCAGGTTCTGAAAGGCTCCCTTTGAACCTCTTGAGTCTGCGACGGCGAATAACTTGACATTTAAAATGCTCTTTCTCTTGGCGATCACTTCTCTTAAAAGAGTAGGGGAGCTCCAGGCCTTGGCTATAACACCAACTTGCCTGGAGTTTGCCCCTGGGGGAGTTAAAGCCATCCTACATCCTAGACCTGGTGTCAACTATGTTGCATTCCAAGTCTTCTGAAGTCATACAATATCTTCATGTAAAGAACAGAGTTGATCTTAATGTTTTAACTGCTGATCCCTGTAAGGTTGAAAATAACCAAAGATATTTGAAATAAAACAAAGACATCTGCTTTACTGTTAGCATCCATCGTCTTACCCAAGATATTTGAAATTGACTCAACCCCCTCCCTCCTTAACCTCATCAGAAGGGCCATTTGGAATTTCTAAGGACAAAGGAAGGCTTGCAGGCCACATGTTTGTCACACCTTTAGTACAGTGGGAGAAGCTTCGTCTGATTGGTTAGTTTCAAACATCTCACGTTTTAGCCTGATTGGTCAGTTTTGAATGGGTAATTTTTTGAGTTTGGTGACATCAGGGAAAAGGATAAAAGAAGATTGCAACGTTAGCTCTGGCTCTTTTTATTCTCTGCCTTTCTCTAGAGAGAGCTGCTCTTTGGCTCTCTCACTCTCTCTCTCTCTCTCTCTCTCTCTCTCTCTCTCTCTCTCTCTCTCTCTCTCTCTCTCTCTCTCTCTCTCTCTCTCTCTCTCTCACCGGTAACATCCTATGCATTGGCCTACTGAGTACAATTAAGGGTTTAAGTTAACATCCATTTGAAACTATTTTAAATGTAACCATAACTACAATTTGTGTTTCCATTTAAAAGAGATTTCTGTCTGTATTATGTAATTGACATTTTACATTTACCTGATTGTTAATAAATTGTTACATTTTGATCCTTTATGAATTACTCTGTAATTATTATCTCCAGTACGGAACGGAATGATTAAATGTATGATTACATTGCAATTTTTTTAATTTGAATGTGTGTATGATCTTCAGCGGACACTGATTGCTTTTGGGGATTTTCTCCAACATGTCATAATCGCAAAATCATAACCCAGTATAATTTCATCATGACGATAACATTTTCATGTCAACATCTGTGTTTGACGCCAAAGGTTTCTCGTTTAAATCAAACGTAGTACCCTGCGCGTTGATATAGTGACGCCTAGGGGTACCTTTAGCGTCTTCATTGTGACGCAGAAGGCACTTGACCATGCTTCAGATTTTGACGCCTTGGGAGTGAGAATGGGTTGGATAATAGCTTACTGTACAACCGCAGCTGTGTTGATTGCAAAGCTGTGTTGATTTCGTGTAAAGAGATCTTCACAAAATTATGAAAAATACCACTGAATTTGAAGGATACAACTTGAAGAAAATGGGGAGATTTGTACGTTTCCTTTTTAAAATACTTTGTCAGTGAGGCACAGAGCCAGACAATTGTATTTACACTGTAATAAATAGGCCTGTTTCCATTCAAAATACCCTATACATCCTAAAAGATATGTTCACATTATTAGTGAAACTGCATGTATTTGATTTGATTTGAATTAAAATAGCCTAACATTTGGCCAGTGGAAATGAAAGAATCAACTCTATTCTAAAAACTTTATCTGAGAAGTATTTTATACAAATTAGTTTTTATGGATATTTTGATAGCCTATATTTATTCTAAAACATAAAAAGGATATTGGATGATTTTCAGCAATGTACAGTGTAAGGCACACATGGCATTTATAGTCCGTATCTAATATTTTTCAATTGTCTTGTACCTTTGACAGTGCTCTGAACTCCTTAGAGCTGTATATATTAAGCACTGGTGCCTCACTGGGACACTGGGAAAAAGCACTGGATCAATCAGGTGAGGACTGAGATAGGGCTGGGCCTGTCTCAAACCCCTCTGAAAGATCCATGATCTAGATCGCCACTGTGCCTAGGTGCCTGGGTGTCTTCCTCAAAGAGTGTTCTCAGTGGAAGCTGCTCACAGTGTGCACAGCCAGCACCCTCGAATGCTGACTGTGTGTGCTCCGCTCCCAAACGAACAACACAAAGATCATGTGTATCCCCAATAATAATATGAATAATAATAATAATATGTTACATTTATATTGTGCTTTTCTAGGCACTCAAAGTGCTTTACATAGAAGGGGGGAATCTCCTCAACCACCACCACCAATGTGCAGCACCTGGATGATGAGACGGCAGCCATATTACGCCAGAACGCCCACCACACACCAGCTGATTGATGGAGAGGAGACAGAGGGATGAAGCCAATCGTATATATATATTAAATATATATAAATAAATAAATAAATAAATAAATAAATAAATATATAGCAAGACCAAGGAGCTGGTGGTCGACTTCAGGAGGAATGAGAGAGAACACCGCCCCATCACCATCGATGGAGCACCGGTGGAGAGAGTCAGCAGCTTCAAGTTCCTCGGTGTCCACATCACAGGCCGTTGTGAAGAAGGCTCATCAGTGCCTTTTCTTCCTGCGACGGCTGAGGAGGTTTGGAATGAACCGCCACATCCTCACACGCTTCTACAGCAGCACCATAGAGAGTCTGCTGACTGGCTGCATCACCACCTGGTACGGCAACAGTACCGCCCGCAGCCGCAAAGCCCTGCAAAGGGTAGTGCGCACGGCCAGCTGCATCATCGGAGGTGAGCTTCCCTCCCTCCAGGACATTTACGCCAGGCGGTGTGTGAAGAGAGCTCAGAGGATCATCAGAGACTCTAGCCACCCGAACCATGGGCTGCTCTCACTGCTGCCATCAGGCAGGCGGTACCGCAGCATCAGAACACGCACTAGTCGACTCCAGAACAGCTTCTTCCCACAAGCAATTAGACTACTTAACTCCTGATCCATCAGTATCATAACACACACTGGACAGAATATCACTCAGCACAACCCACTGTAGATACACACACATTATATACACATTTACTTATCATACAGCATCTATTGCACTTTGGATTTCAATTTGTGAATAATATTGTATACTATACATTGTATATTATTATTATTATTATAGCGTAATGTATATTGTTTAGTGTATGTTTAGTGTATATTGTTTAAAGTATATGTATATTGTAAGTATGTGCATATTGTTTAAAGCTGTGAGAACTACACTCACATTGTGTAAATTATTTATTGTTTATTGTAGTGTATACTGTGCTGTGAGTAATTGTGTGCGCATCAGATGTGTAATCTGTTGTTGCTTAAATGTTGTACATGTCATGTCATGACTACTATGTTGCTCGGACCGCACCTAAGAATTTCACCTACTGTTGCACTTGTGCATATGGTAGAGTGACAATAAAGTGATTTGATTGATTGATTTGATATATATATATATATATATATATATATATATATATATATATATATATATATATATATATATATATATATATATATATATATATATATATATATATATGGGGATGATTAGGAAGCCATGATGGACAGGGGCCATCATGGTACATGGATACAACTTTAATCGATGTCATTGGTTACTTCAGTAACACAGAACTTCAAACTGCCTTGAAGAACAAGCGGCGGAGGAAGATGATGCCGCCGCCGCTCCGTGTCTCTCCTGAGAGCTCATCTTTACAAACTAATAAACTAAATTGTTTAGAAATTCTTTACAAACTTGTATAAACTTTATGCAAAGTAACGCGAAGGTTTTCCAATGTGTGCGCCACTGAGTGACGTCTATACTTCCAGATCAGAGAGCACCTGTCCATCGAAAGCTCACTATCCAATCAGAGTAGATCACTGTTAAGCCCGCCCCCACGAGATGTTTGTGTCAAAACAGCAAACGAAAAACTGCGAAGCGTAAGCGAAATCTGTGGCAATGAAAACGAATCTTTGAAAAACATTAACAAAGAATAAAGCATATTTGAATATCCTGTTAAATTTGTGTGACTGAGTTCATGTTTTTCATTTTCAATGTGTTTTTCTTCTTTTGTAATGGATATTTTTGATAGTTTCTGAAAAAGTTTAGTTCAGTTTTATAAAGTTTTGTTCCGTTTCATAAAGTTTCGTTCATTTTTTTTAAAACAAATGTAATTCCATAATGAACCAACTGAACTAACATGAACTAACTGAACTAACATGAACTATGTATTTTTTAACTAACGTTAACAAAGAATAATAACTTCTGTTGAAGCTAGCTATTGCTCATTGTTAATGTTAGTTAATGCATTAACTAACATTAACTAATGAGACCTTATTGTAAAGTGTTACCGATTGTTCTTTACAATTCTTTTGCATTTTAATCTGTTTGAAACATTTGTTTACTTTATACATTTGTGTATTGCTTTATTGTATTTAAATGTTCAGTTCTTTTTGTTATAAGAAAAAAGTTATTAAACCTGTTATTGTATGACAACACTTTTTTTGTAACTTATTTCAATATCGTGATAATACCGTATACCATGATAAAAGCTTTAGCAATTGCCACAACATGAATATGTTATACCGTCACATGCCTACTTGTAGCAGAATTAGATAGATTTAATATAGTGAAGCAATTTTCTTAGGGGTGTAACGAGATAGATACATACATCAGCCTGTCTCCCAATATCAAACCTATCTTAAGCTGGTCTGTGTAGTTGTAACCACCTCTTTGCTCTGGTCTCTGTTTGCACTTTGAAAATTGAGAGAGTACTTTGATCATGGTCGCACTTATTGTTTGTACTTAATAAAACTGTGCTATTTATTTTTGTTATTTATACTGTTTTTATTTTTATGTTCAATTTGTGGAAAGCAGTGTTAATTTCGTTGACGAATAATTTTCGTCATAATTTTCGTCAACGACCTTTTTTCACTGATTAAAACGAGACGATAACTAAATAAAAACTAGTGTTGGATGACAAATACTACACTGTAAAAAAAAGATTTTTTGATCTTGTAAATAAAACTAGCATAATTTAAGTATATTTTACAAACAAATCCTATTTTGTCTTTTTACTTCAAAATGTCATGTTTAATTCAATAAACTACTTGCGCTTTCATTTTAATTTATTGTGCTAAAAATACATAAGTAAATTAAAATGGAACTTCCCAAGTAATATTTACTAAGTGTTTTGTCATCTAATGGACTAATGCAAAAAATGACAAACGCAAGTAAAACTTACTCCATGAAGCCAGGCAATCTGTGCGCATGCTTTCTGGGGTCCTAATGGTGCGTAGAGGAAAGCAACGGAACATTTTCTTGAAGTAGTGATGGGAAGTTCGGTTCTTTTCCGCGAACCGGTTCTTTCGGACAGTTCGTTTCAATGAACCGGATCAAAAAACCGGTTCACCAGTTCTTTTACGCTCAAACGTAATGACGTCATTTCGCGATGAAGTCATTACGTCAAGTCTATTGCGGGTTGGATAAACACACTTTACACATTAAAATATATAAAGTCAGTAATTATAACATCAGTCAGATAAAAATATCATCATAATCTGATAATCATAATCATCATAATCCAAAGTTTTACATCTAAAGCATCCAAACACATGCAGTGATGCAAACAATCTTTACATTTATAAAATCAATAAATCAGTCTTCATCAGTGCAGAAACCATGATCCACTTACTATGTTTTTGTAATTAAATAAATACGGTTCGCCAAATGTTCACCTCATTCATGTCGGAGTCGTTTCACAGACACGCTCATATCAGCTGATGTTCGTTCGGTTCAGACTCAGAGAGACTCGCCGTGCAGTCAGTCAGTCGCTCGACGCATGCTCAGTATCATCATCTCATCGGTTCTCAATCGGACATGTCCGAAATAAACAGTTCTCGCTTCAGTGTACTGCTGATCCGAAAACCGCTGCAACCGATTCTTGACTCGAGAACGAGAACGAAATTGAGATTCGAGAACCGCCAGAGCGATTCAAAAGGAGTCGCTTGCTTCACCTTCGCTGTAGTTTGATTAGGGTCGTCATTTGTATCTTTATATCACCTTGTTTACAAATTAAATACAATGGAGTCCTAACAAAGTTAGGCAGAGTGTTTTTCTGAATTCAAACCTATTATAAGAGACGGTCAAGCTGCATATGGTAACTTAACCTGTTTAAAACTGCCTTTGCACTTTGTTTTTGCTATTATTATTATTTATAATTTTTGATAAAGCACAATAACTTTTTTAAAAGTTTTTTTAAAAACAGGCAATACCTGTTAAATATAGTGTGTAAGACAATTACAGTGTGTAAGTGCACTTTTCCAGCAATTGTTCTTTTTAAAATGTGTGTATTATTTGAACACTTTAATATTTTTTTATTAAAACATTGTTTATTTAATACTAACCCAATTTGTGAATGTGTCCTCATAAACTGTAATTACACGTAAACATTAATCTTTTAAATAAATAAATACTTCAATCATAAATAGTCAATCACATGCTCATACAGTGATAAGACAGTAATGAACTTGAAATGATGAAAACATATTTCCACAATGTTTTATATTATAACACGTCTCGATGTTCAACAAAACTTGCTTTTCGTTCTCTTGAAGAATCACACGCATGCTCAGTCAGTATCAGTTCATGGGTTCTCAAATCGGACATGTCCGAAATAAACAGTTCTCGATTCAGTGTACTGCTGATCCGAAAACCGCTGCAACCGATTCTTGACTCGAGAACGAGAACTGTGACAGACCGGTCTGCGTACGTTCTCGATTCAGTGTACTGGTGATCCGAAAACCGCTGCAACCGGTTGCAACCGATTCTTGACTCGAGAACGAGAACTGTGACAGACCGGTCTGCGTACGTTCTCGATTCAGTGTACTGCTGATCCGAAAACCGCTGCAACCGATTCTTAACTTGAGAACGAGAACTGTGACGCTCGTTCGTGTGCGCTGCGCATGCTCAGTATCATCAGCTGCTGCTCGCTGACATCAATCATCATCAGTTCTCTCTTATAATAGGTTAGTGTACTGTTGGAGTAACTGAATAACTCCAGGATGTTGGTTTATTTCGAGTCAGAGGGACAGTCAGACACGTCAAAAAGTGATTAACTTTATACATTTGTGGATTAGTGCTTACTAGAGATGCGAACTGTTTAGAACGATTCAGTCCGATTTGGTGAACTGGTTCGACCGGTTCACTAAAAAGAACCGGTTCAAAAGAACGATTCGTTCGCGAACCGGACATCACTATCTTGAAGTCTGATGTGAATTTTACACGGTAAGTTATGAAATATTTGTTTATTGGTCAATTTAGTTACGTTTGCAGAAAAGTATAGAGCTATTAGGCTGTCTGCAGTCATGGTGGTTAAAGAGTTAAACCGTTACTGTTAATATATAACTTCGAGTTGAGTTTAAAGAACCGAATCATCCGTTATTAGCAAACAGCATCTGTGTCGAAAACAATTGTCCTATGTTTTACATGTAATCTACAAAGAAGTTTAATGTACAGTGAACTTTAAGAGGAACTGTGCCCGACGCAAACGTCGTGTTTAATCATCTTTGTGATTAAATAATTGTGCCCTCGCGTGCTATCCGAATTATAAACATACGTTTCCTAATTTAAAAATGGACATGTACAGCCTCGGAAGTTTTACGAACCCGGGATGATAGACTACCTGAGCCCCGAGATGGGTAAATTAACGTTAGGCCATTAACTTTAAAAGTGATGGAGAAAACCGCCAATCCCCCATTAATTCACATCAACTAAGCTACACTGCTTTGTTGATGCATATTAATCAAGGTAAACCGAGATTATACTCCCTATTGAATAGCTAATGATACATTTTGTAGGGTATGTGTTCAGGCAGCCTTATATGAGCTATACATTTATTGTTGATATTTACTTGAATGCAGTTGTTGACTGGTCAAATTTCAAATCAATAAGATAAGTATATTTATTCAAATTTGGAATAAAGAAGTATATTTCTGACATTAACATTTCTAACATATGTCCAACAGGTTGCACTCACCATTCAAGCTCATGCCAGGTAAGTTGCCAATAATTCTTACAGCCTATACCAGTATGACACAGATTTCATTAGATATATACACACACACACACACACACACACACACACACACACACACACAGATATATATATGTGTGGAAGTGTACACTGTTAATGCTCATTTACTGCAATTTACTTTTGTTTTTAACAGCAAATTGAAGATGCAAAATGCTGTGATTCGTTGCCTGCTAATCATCCGAGGAGCTCATTGAAGTCTTCCAGGTATATTAATAGATACATTAAAATTTAGTTTGACTTTGGAAATGTACAGTACTGCAAAAGGAACATTAGTATTTTCATCCCCAAAATTGTTTTTTACTTTTTATATCCTTGTGCTGTAGTTTGTCAAAAAAAGTGCTATACCGTTCTAAAAAAAAAGGGGGGCTATATGGCACTAAAAGTGGATCTTGGCTTGTAATCATAGGGGAACCCATTTTGGTGCTATATAGCACCATATCTTTAAAGGTGCTCTACAGCACTTTTATCAAATGGTGCTATGTAAAACCCATAAGAGGTGCTATATATCATATTTTATTTAAAAAATGGTGCTAAACAGCACCTATAGTGGTTCAGGCAGCCTTATCAATAATAGGGGAACTACTTTAAGTGTTGTATAGCACCAAATCTTGGTGCTTCAGTGGTTCTTCATCGGTTCTTCACTGGTTCTTTGGGATGACTGATGTGCTATATAGCACCACTACCATACAGAACCTGTTTAAACCCCTGTATGGTTCTTCAGCTGTTCTTCGGGGTGGTTAAGGTGCTATATAGCACCACTGCTGTACAAAGAACCTGTTAAGCCCCTTTAAAGATTCTTAACGAGCCAAAGAACCATTGTTGGTGCTCTTTAGCAAGAAATAAAATGCAAGGAAATAAAATGCAATATGACACCTCTTATGGGTTCTTCACAGTACGATTTGATAAAGGTGCTGTAGAGCAGGGGTTTTCAAACTTTATGATGCCAAGGACCCCCAAATATGATGAACCTTAAGGAGGGACCCCCTTCCTAAAATCCATCTATATATTTTTATTTATAAATTTGGTTGTACTTCCAATGACAATAAAGGCTACTCTACTCTACTATTTGATTTGATTAAAAATGCTTTAAGTGCAAAGGGTGATCACACCAAATATTGATTTAGTCCATAGAAGGCAAATTAAAATCAATTTTGAAAGCATTTTAAAGGCATCCCCACTTTACAGAATTTTTACACAAGTGCCTAAAACTTTTTACAGTACAGTAGCTTTGCAGGTAGTATTTTAAGTGTCTTGTAGACAGTTCTTCTTGATTTAGTCTGTCTTAATTGTTTCCCTCTTTCTTCATGTAATAACAGATTTAATGATGGTGAGACCAAATCTCTGTGTGGGACTCTGTGTGGGACTCACAAAATTAAAGAGAACATAAAACTTACTGTACATGATTGTAACCACTTTGCACTTATTTGTGTATTTGACAGGATGACAGCAGAAACATGATTAAAGATAGCTTTACCAATCGTGATGAAGATCATTGTACTGGGCAGCACTGCAGGAGAGGAAGATGCTAACATAGCTGACGTCATTGAGAGGACTGTGGTGCTGTTGTAAGAATCTCACAAATGCGTGCCTTCTGCTCATGGGCTTCATTTACTCCCTGAACTTAAGCTAACTTGCTCATTTGTTCAGCAAGTGAGATCGTTCTAAAAAGTTTTTTTTTTGTTTTTGTTGTTGCTTTTTCAAGCGTTTAATTCAAATAAAACTCAAGGAAAATGTCTGTCAGTGTGTTTTTTGTTGTTGAAAACATCAGTAGTAATATATCACAAATTATATTAAGTAATGTTTAAATAATATTTGAAGTAAAGGTTACTCAGGATAACTAAAAAAGATAACTAGGATTCTTATGTAAAAGACATGCAATAAATCATGTTATATTTATAAGCATTACTTAAGGAAAATTTACAAACAAAAAGTAATTAAAATTTACTGGGAATTCCCAAGTAAACTTAACTTAAACATTTCTAATTAAAGCTACTAAAAATTATGTATAGATTTTACTAGCCTTTTCTGAGTGAAAATTGTTTCCAAGCTTTTTTCAAGTAAATCCTACTCCACATTTTTTACAGTGTATGACGAAAATCAACTGTCATTTTCGTCAACAAATAAAAACGAGACGAAAATGTTAGGGAGGGACGATTAGGGAAGAGATCCAGTCAGGACGTATATACTGTGTAACAGATGCGCACATTTGATGTGAACATGCTGATCTAACCGCTGGAAAACAGGTGCTGTTGCGCGCTCTACAGACTCAAGCATCCAAAAATACAGCGCCCCAGAGCGGCTCACAATCAATGAATAGCGCACATTTATGCCAGGCAATTGTTTATGAACTAATGCTGATGAATAATGACAATGTTTACGTTACGATGTTTATATAGTAATATGTTTTAGACGGTTGTAACAACGAATATTTTATCTCCTGAACTTGAATGAGCTCCTGCAACTGTAAGGCACAGACATTTCAAAATAAGAGTCAATGTGTATTTCGAACTTGTTTGTAATTAAAAGTCACGCATTATATATTTGTTTTTGGTTACACAATAAACTGTATTTAATTTAATTCCCATTTAATTCATAGTCAGGAGAAAAGACCATTATTTGACACATATTCAATAAAGTATCAAAGTATCAGGGTTATAATAGTTAACTAAAAATCTTATTTAATTAAATAAATGTTAACTGAAATAAAAAAATAAATAAACTTATTTGAAGCTTTAGCTTAACCTTATATGGCCTACTAACTAAAGCAGAAATACAAAGTTATAAAAACTATATAGATGTTTTTTTAAAAAACAAACAAACAAGTGAATTGAGCTCTGTTTTGTGTATTTTTAATGTCAAAACAAAATGATGTAAAAATGTCAGTTCTAGTGACAGTCGGTTATGTAAGGCTTAAATGCTTAATGTATTACAATTGAAATAAACTCATTAGATTTTAGGAGACTAAATCTACTGTAGATTTAGTCGACTAAAATCTTATGATATTTAGTCGACTAAAACGAGACTAAAACTAAAAACAATTCAGGTGACTAAAATATGACTAAAACTAAATGGCATTTTAGTCAAAAGACTATGACTAAAACGAAATCAAAATTTGCTGTCAAAATGAACACTGGTGGAAAGGAGTTCAATTAGGAGGTCACACACCGCCTCAATCAGAAGTTCTGGAAGCTCAAAATACATTTACAGCTGAAGAGACTCATGTGAAATCATACAGGAGTTTGTGGCAAAACCTTTTACAGTGGTGCACTATTCTGAATGTTCTGAGGAGAACTGGCAGCCTGGTTTCTACCAAGGTTTTTTTTTCTCCATTATGTCACCTGATGGAGTTTTGGTTCCTTGCCACTGTTGCCTCTTTTGCCTTTGGCTTTTGGCTTGCTTAGTTGGGGACACTAAATATTCAACTATATTACTGATCTGCCCGCATTGACACTATATGATAATTGACCTGAGCTGGATGACATCACCGTTTTCTCCAGAGTGGCTGTACAGCCGAATCAAATTCTGTTGCATTATTTTCCTGTTAACACCGTGAAGCTGCTTATAAACAATCTGCATTGTAAAAAGCGCTATATAAATAAAGGTGAATTCAATGAATATGATAATACATACTCAGAAAGTAGAACTGAAATGGCATTCATTACTAGATAATTAATAGAATAATTTCAAAATGCACCTGCAGACTATTTTTCCAGTCATGAATTTTGTCATTGAGGATTTAAAAAAAAAAATACTTTGCAAAAATCTTCTCATCTCGTTCTTGTGAACCCAACCTCCTGTATCGTAAGCTATATCTCGTCACACCCCTAAATGTTCTACATTTTGATGTTAATATATAGAGAGAATAATTAAAAAATGCAAAAGGTTTGAACAGAACGCTAAAATAAATAATATTTTCTATAAATATTTACTCAGTAGTACATGTTCTGTTGCTTTGATCCAATTGCACATAGGTGAATCTTCTTTTTCCTAATATCCAAGTCATGTTGTCACAGAAGATTGAAAAGTCTGAATGCTGAACCTTTTTGCTAGTCCACATTATTTTCTCAGTATTTTCACATTCTCATGGGGAAAGGAGACAAGTAACAATAAATTGTTTACAGTTATTTATCACCTAGTTATTCATTTACTGACACACAATTGTATCTGCTGAAGGTTCACAGTATATTGTCTCTAAATGTTTTATCAAACAGTTGTTAGAGGTGTTGTTCATGATGTTGCAGTACAAAAAGTGAACTACCACATGGCCAGCAAAATACATCATACAAATCTATTTGTTTTTCATTTTCATGCCTTTGACATTACAGATTATCAGTGATAATTTACTTCTGGGAACAGACTTAAGTATTCTGATGATGGTTTGAATATTTCCAGAGACAGAATGTGTTTAATTGATATTCTAAACCATCGATAAAATAGTGCATAGATGAGGGGATTTATACAAGAATTTAAATACATAATCCAACACACAATGTTCATTGTAGCTGACTCATTTGAATCATATCCTGGAAAAAGAGAAGCTATGTAATATGGTATCCAACATAGAAGATAAATTGCTATTACAATCCCCAGTGTTTTTGCTGCCTTTTTTTCTGACCTGTTGACATTTGTGACAGAGTTTATGAGCCGAGCTTGATATTTTGCTACACAGAAGATCTGCCCATACAAAGATATTATTACTGAACAAGGGGCAGCTAAAGAAACAATGAGGTCTATGAGAACATACTCAAACTTGACAGAGACAATACAGTCCCCATAACATTTAATTGGATTCTCTGTAAGGAAGATAGCATCGTATAACATGATAACCGAATATATGCTTGAACATAGCCAGTTTAAAATGATACAAAAAACAGCTTTGTTGGTGGTGACCCTTGTTGAATATTGCAGAGGATCTTTCACAGCAATGTAACGATCTATAGATATAAAAACTAAATTACCAAGAGATGCTGAAACAACAGTATAAAGAATAAATGGAAACAAAGAACAAAATGTCTCTCCAAAGTACCAACATGTCTCGATATATCTGATGCCCATCAGTGGTATAACAATCAGTCCCACAAGCAGGTCAGCCACAGCCAGAGACAGAATGAGGAGGTTGGTTGGAGTGTGAAGCTGCTTGAAGTGAGAGATGGAGATGATCACCAGCAGATTCAGAAACACAGTAAATACAGATGCTAACGATATGAAAATGTATAAAACAAGGTACTCTACTTCAGGTTTGATTTCTTTGATGCATGACAAATTATTGTTTGAAAAGCAGTAGTCCATTGCTTGACTGTCTCCATCTGTAATCACCCTGTTAAACATGTCAAAAATGTATTAGGAATACCAAAAGTCTCAAAAATAAGAACTATTCTTCATAGAAACATTTTGTAGCTGTGGGAAGATTTTCAAGCTTGTTGGTTTGGTCAAGATAATCAGACAGTTCTGTGGGTTCATTTATATTAAAGGAAACCTGGCCACATCATTACACCGGGGAGTTGATGCTTTGGTTTTAAACACACCCACAAGTTAAATATTCATAAGCATTGGGGGAGGGGGATTCAGTTTCAGTTCACTATGAATTATTTTATTATTTTAATTTGTTTATTCTTTAATTTACAACACACAGTTACTATCCAGGTTGCTTGAGCAGTTCATAGAAGAAACAAGAATTACAGACTCATTTGGACTAAATCTCAGTGTATTACTTGCCAACATTTTTACTGCCATTTTTAGATGTACAGTTGTCTACTTTACAGTCCTTGCGCTACAGACTATCTTCTACTAATTGTCAAGCCATTTTAAATGCGCAAACACAACTAGAAGCCTATTTGTAATTTTTCAAATAATGTTTCAGTTCTGCCTCACTAAATTCCCTAGTGTTCTACTGTGAAATCTTTTTGGTACAACTCATTAGTCCCACATTGATTTGCAGTCATAACAATTTTAAACTTTAAATATGTAAGTGGAGAGGGCATATGCTAAATCTAGTAATTGTTTGTAAATGGTTTTTTCCGCCTTTTTCCCCCTTTATTACTTTAACTATGGCATACTGTAACACTGTGTCATGGTTCAGGGTGCATCTGTTACGAACTGCTCCGAGACTCGAAGGTGGATCCAAACGCAGCTTTATTTGAGGGCAATCCAGAGGCGTAATCCAAAGTACAGGCAAGAGTCATACACAGGCAGGCAGTCAAAACAAAGAAACAAAGAAACAAACAAAACAGGCAGGGACCAGAGGCAAGAGAGTAATCCAAGGAACAGGGCAAGATATCCAAAAACCAGAAGACAAGAAAACCAGGAGAGTGCTCAGAAATGCAATGTAACATTGAACAAGACTTCGCGGTGAGTGAATGAATGACCATGGTATAAATAGACAGATACTAACAGGATGGTGAGACACAGGTGAATGCAATCAGTGAATGAGGTACAGGTGAATGTGATCAGTGATAAGTGATGATGAGTCCGGGCAGTGAGTTATGGGAAATGTAGTTTGTGAGTGATCATAGTCTTATGTGTGGAGTGCCCTCTGGTGGCTCTCAAGGGCACTCCAGCTGGTGATCGTTACATAGCCCCCCCTTTAAGGAGCGGATTCCAGACGCTCCTAAAACTGTCATGGAGGGAGGTGGAGCGGAGGCGGACCCGGGGGCGGGATGGCGGGCCAGGCCCATGGAGCGGATAACGACCTGGAGACTGTGGCAAGCTGGGAGGCCAGGGCGGATCAGGGTGTGCAGGCGACCAGGACGGATCAGGTTGTGCAGACGACCAGGGCGGATCAGGCTGTGCAGACGACCAGGGCGGATCAGGCTGTGCAGGCGACCAGGGCGGATCAGGCTGTGCAGGCGACTAGGGCGGATCAGGCTGTGCAGGCGACCAGGGCGGATCAGGCTGTGCAGGCGACCAGGACGAATCAGGCTGTTCAGGCGACCAGGACGAATCAGGCTGTGCAGGCGACCAGGGCGAATCAGGCTGTGCAGACGACCAGGAAGGAGACGACCCTTCAGGTGGCAAGGGAGGAGACGACCCTTCAGGCGACCAGGGCGGATCAGGCTGTGCAGGCGTCCAGGAAGGAGACGACCCTTCAGGTGGCCAGGGCGGAGACGACCCTTCAGGCGGCCAGGGTGGAGACGACCCTTCAGGCGGCCAGGGAGGAGACGACCCTTCAGGCGGCCAGGGAAGCGACCATGGCACAGGAACAGACACCGGCTCAGGAACAGACACCGGCTCAGGAACAGGAACAGACACCGGCTCAGGAAGAGGAACAGACACCGGCTCCGCGGAGACCATCTTGTCCTGGGACACTGGTTCGGCGGAGACCATCTTGTCCTGGGACACTGGCTCGGCGGCGGCCATCTTGTACGGAGACACTGGCTCGGCGGCGGCCATCTTGTACGGAGACACTGGCTCGGAGACGGCCATCTTGTACGGAGACAAGAATGTACAAGAATGTAACTCCCACACTGTAAGAGACAGTGAGAACATCGGGGGTAATGAACACCTTGTCACTCACAACATAGATGACCAAGTCGTGGACAGTGAGAGGATCCTAAATAATATTATCTGCTACTTATTTAAAGGGATAGTTTACAACCCAAACCAGTGTGTTTCAAACCAATGTGCATTTCTTTCTTCTTCACAAAAAAAGATAGTTTGTAAAATGTATCAGTGTGTGTCTGTAAAAAGATAGTAAGTTCAATGTTGTTTTTTGGACCTCACTGACTTTCAAAATGATATAATTAAATAATGATATCATTATGCATCATCAGAGTGGTAAAAGGGTTGGTCAGTCTGATCCAGATACTGTATAAATGAAAGGACAGAAAGGAGAGCAGAACAAACTCCTAACAGGAGGAGACTCACTCATGGCCTATGAGACAGAGGATCATGAGACTCAATACTGCTTTCCTGCCTTCAACTCATCATGTATCAAGGGAAGACGTTCCAATTATGAATACAATATCCTGTATGTGTTTTTTGCATTGCTGTCAGCATGGACAGTGTTTCTGAACCTGCTGGTGATCATCTCCATCTCTCACTTCAAGAAGCTTCACACTCCAACCAACCTGATTATTCTCTCTCTCGCTGTGGCCGACCTGCTTATTGGACTTATTATCATGCCTGTGGATGCCATAAATCTGATTGAGACGTGTTGGTACTTTGGAGACACATACTGTGGACTCTTTGTAATTACTCTTGGGCTGCTTCTTTCTACATCTCTAAGTAATTTAGTATTAATAGCTATTGATCGTTATGTGGCCGTGTGTCACCCTTTACTGTACCCACAGAAAATTACCACAACTAAAACTTTAATAAGCATCTGTTTTTTCTGGTTTTGCTGTTCAATTTACAATATAACCTTTGTAATTAGTAATGGATATTTTAATACCTTACACAGACCAGATGTTTGTTATGGTCAGTGTATTGTTTTGATTACTCCTACTTGGAGATTCACTGATTTGTTCTTTTCCTTCCTATTTCCATGTATAGTGATCATCTCTGTATATTTGAGGATATTTTATGTCGCACAACAGCAAGCGAAAGTTATAAAATCTCTGAAGGGTTTAAAATGTGTAATGGAAGTTTCAGTCAGAAGAAAATCTGAGAGTAAAGCTGCTATGACATTAGGAATCATTGTGGCAGTTTATCTGCTTTGTGGGATTCCATTCTATATCTGTTCTTTAACAGAAACCACTGCAATCTCTTCCACTATAATGACATTTCTAACATGGACCTTGTATGTTAACTCTGGTCTGAACCCTCTTATCTATGCTTTGTTTTATCGCTGGTTTAAAATGTCTGTTAAGCACATTCTTACTCTTAGAATACTTCAGCCAGCATCCTCTCTGGTGGACATTTTTACAGATCATTCATAATTGCTTTGGGTTTGTTTTTTTGTTTTTTTTTATTCTGATCTATGACACCAGTCCCTGACTAATTGTGAAATTGCAACTTGTCAATGTGTTCCTGAGTTCAGATACATTCAGACAGATACTTATGCTAAACCTAATGAACTGCCATAGAGGCAGCATTTCAATGCATCATTGGTACACTTCAAAAAGTTAAACTACTTAATTATGCTGCCTTAAGACACCACAGTTTTCTTAGGCAGCAGAAAAAAAAGGCAGTCCCCGATTGTGAGGGAAATATTGATCATAAATAAACATATCATTCAACACTAAAAAGTATTCATACTAAATCATTCAGTGTAATAAAAACACAATTGTATGCAATATTATTGTGTGTGTGTGTGTGTGTGTGTGTGTGGTGTTTATCTTTATGCTTTTTAGAGTATTACTATTAGGTAGGCACATGCTGCCATCATGCTCTGTTGAAATTGTGTACTGATTGTGAGGAGCTCTATTTGTGTGGCCCATGGATCTGTCAAGTGTTTAAAATCAGTCATTTATGAGGTTCCATGATTCTTAGAAAGTAGCCGTCTATATCCAGGCTGTTATACATAAAGCATTTAGAGATACATATCAAAATATTTTTGTGTAAATGCATTTGTTATATATGTTTACATGTTTGTTTATTTAACAGGGACGATACACTAGGCATTGTACACAGAGACAACAGATGCTGTGTACATAGGGCATATTGCATAGAGCTAATTTGCAGGCCTTGCCCCTGATTAGGCTTTTACATACAAAAACACTCATCACAAGAAACAAAACAATTGTATATAGACATACCTAAGCACATTTGTAACTTTTTACAAAGATACAGACATAAAAAATGTAAGTTATCCAACATACAGAAAAAAAGTAAACTTAACCAACAAAAACTTAACCATTAAGATACTCAATGTTCACATTTTGAACAGTTTTCATTCATTGTTTCAGTTTTGTAGAGAAAACTGTGAGTTCTGACTGCAACTTTAAATCTACAGGCATGGATGGTGTTCCATAGATATGAACCTTTACTGAAAAGGGTGATTGACCCACACTAGTTCTGCATTTCCATACTCTACAATTCCCACTCTACAATTTCCCACTGGTCTTTGCCCCATCACTACTGCATTGTTGTATCAACTGACAGATTACAGATCAGGGGCAAGGCCATATACACACTTAAATACTTGTTTTTATAAATGAAAACTTAAAAAATGATCAAAACTAAACAAATCGTTCTTTTGAATAATAATAATATCTTTGAAATTTTCTTAATATAGGCATTAAACTTAAGTTTAGAATCAAGGCCCCACTTTATATTAGGTGGCCTTAAGTACTATGTACTTACATAAAAAAATAAGTACAATGTACTTACTGGGCCCTATTTTAACGATCTGAAACGCAAGTGTCAAAGCGCAAAGCGCAAGTAACTTTGTGGGCGGGTCTCGGCGCTGTTGCTATTTTCCCGGCGGGATAAATGGCTCTTGCGCCCGGCGCAAATCTAAAATGGGTTGGTCTGAAGTAGCTTCTTTATTCATAGGTGTGGTTTGGGCGTAACGTGAATAAACCAATCAGAGCGTCATCCAACATTCCCTTTAAAAGCAGGTGCGCAAGTTCCATTATGGATTGCTATTATTATGGCGTATTTACCAGGCGCACACCAGGAGCGGTTCACAGCCGAGGAGACTGATGTTCTTGTAAGAGCAGTGAAAGACAGAGAAGTTGTGTTGTATGGGGATGGGAGAAACCCACCCAAAATAGCGTCGGTTTAATAAATAATTATCCTGAATAATTTGTAAGCTAGATTTATGCCTATTTTTTCACATCTTCGTGGCACACCACAATGATTTCCGTCATCTCATGTGTTAATATTTTTTTAGTGTAACAATTTATGATTTGCAAAAATAACTGTTGCATCTGTGTAGATTACATGAGCAAAGTGTATGCGCGTTGTGCACGCTATGGTCAAGCATGCGCCCTTAAAATAGCATAATGAACAACGCGCAACGCGCCACTGACTTTAGACTAGGTTTTTTCTGGTCAGTGGCGCAATTGTTTAATGGAACAGCAAAATAGCACCAGGGATTGTTTGCGCCGGAACACGCCTCCTTTTTTGCGCTGAACCGCCCAGGGAGCGCAAGTTCATTCACTAGTTTAGCGACGTGCTTCTGTGGAGGGAAAAGCGCGCTTTGCGCGGGTGCAAAATAGGAATGACACATGCGTCGGTGTACAAAGTCAATTGCGCTGGGTGCAAGATAGGGCCCACTGTGTTCAAATTGTATTGCAAAACACGTTTACTGATATTGAGGTGGGATATGGGTAGAGTTAGGGACAGGTGTGGTGGTGTGGGTAAGTTTAAGGGTAGGGTTAGGTGTAAGGAAAGTGTCAACTGTGTAATTACAAATGTAACTACAGAAATTAATTACAGATGTAATTACATGCAGGTATTTTTTAAAATGTAAGTACAATGTAAAAACATGTATGTACACAATAAGTGCATTGTATCAAATGATTAATTAAAATGTTAATACATAGTAGTTAAGGCCACCTAATATAAAGTGGGTCCAGAATCAACAATAACACCTAAATATTTAAATTCACTTGATTTCCTTTTGGTCAATTCTGATTTGAAATGCCTCTAGCGCTTTGTTTTTTATTGAAAAACACATTGATACTGTTTTGTTGTAATTTAGAGTTAAACTGTTACATTGCAGCCACTGGGAAACACTGACCAGTTGCTTGGTTAACATTTATGCAGCCAAATGAGACGTTTCTGCTTTTACATAAATAATTGTGTCATCTGCATACATTTGACAACTGACTTCCTTGCAACTTTCATATAAACAGATAAGCATTTGCATTTTTGAAATGATGACTTCACAGCACTAATTTTACCATTGCTGTATACAGCCAAGGTATGATTTAAGCCAGTTTAGAGCTTGTTGAGAAAAGTTAATTTGTTTCAGTTTAATTACAGTTTAGTACTTCATGGTTCACAGTATCAAAAGCCTTTTTAAAGTCTAAAAATACTGCTCTCGCTACTTTTGTCACGTGTCTTCTGTGTAGTTCTTTGTCTGTCATGTTCTGATTAGTTGCCATGGTGTCTGATTATGTTAATCCTCTCCATCTGTTCACATTTAGTTCCCTCCCTGTGTATATATTCTCCCTGTTCAGTTCCTTCCCTTGTCGGCTATTGTTTGTGTCTAACTATTTACATGCTGTTACGTTCCTGTTCACACGCCTATTGCATTAAACCTTGTACATCTTTGTGGAAATCATATACCTCCTTCATATACCATTTGTGACAGAATAACCAACCTCTCAACTATGAGATATGAATTTGATGGACTCACTTACGCTGTATCTTCTCCTCCACCCAGACAGCAGGCAGTATCTGGGATACCTGGCATGGATGCTCCGAAACGGCTGCCTTTCTTCTCCAGCTAGTGAGCCCTAGGCACCCATCAAGGTTATGCCAGAGCTGGAAGCGAGGAGGTCCATCGCAGAGTCAGGGACAGACGGTGATCTTATCGACCTGTGGTCCGAGGATCATTTCCCCACCCTCATATCATTGCCGGTTCCGTCAAGAAATATTCTGCCCATATCCCTGCCTGTCTTTACCCCTTCTCCATCACTGGCCACGGCCAGTCCCCTGAATCCGTCGGCGTCACTGGCGTTGGGTAGCTCCGCAGCTCTGCCACCACCGCTCACTCCATGCGGCTCATCCTCCACGCCTCTGGCTTCCCTGCCACCAGCTTGGCTAAAGGCAGAGTCCCCAGCTGCACCTTGGGACTCCAGAACCACACCTCCATCTGTCAGCCCGTTGCCCTCACCTGAAGGTCCTCACCTCACGACGAAGGACGACCTGGAGTGTTGAGCGAGCCCAGTGGAGCTTTCGGACAGATGTCCGAGGCGATGAAGGAGTGGTGGGTCGTCGTTCAACGCCTAGCTGCAGCCACAGACTTCCTCGTCGGCCACCCTCACCACATAATCACCCCAGTCATCCGTCCTCACGTCACCATCTCGATCCGGTGAGTCAGCTGCTCAGCTCCCGTCGGCCGGATCAGCGATGTTGTCACAGTCCGTAACCCATTCGGCTCCGCGGGTTCCTCGTCCAGCCATTGTTCCGCCGCCGTCTATCAACTCCTGGGTGTTGCCCTGCCCATCTGTTCAAGCTCTGTCCTGGCTCCTCCCTCCGTCTGCACCACCATGGTGCCTGGTACCTACATCTCCAGGTTACAGTCCGTCAGCTCCACAAACTTTTTTATTGTTTGTGTCTACCTATTTGCATGCTGTTACGTTCCTGTTCACACGCCTATTGCATTAAACCTTGTACATCTTTGTGGAAATCGAATAAGTATCTAAACCGAATATATCTTTAGCTTTTGAACTGTTTAATTGATTAATAATAATTTTATAAATAATATATAAATAAATAAATAAATAATACAAAAGGGAGAAAATCACGTTCCGGAAACTACTGCATTAAATTGAAGGGCGGGAGAACAAAAATCACAAAAAGATGGAGACGGACAAGACAGACGTCGACCCGAACTCCACCCACCCGCATGCATATATAAGGAGCCTTGAGTGCACAATCTCACATTATGTAACCTGCTGAGGAGCCGAGACTGTGCGTCCTGGCCAGTTCTGCGGTACAGTGGTAGTGGCATGCAGACGTAACATCTCCGTTCCCTCCTTCAGGGAACGAGGGTTATATACGTAACAAAGAGATGTTTCCTTTCAGTCATTCGTCTGTGTCTGACGAAATGGGGGTCCCAATTTATTCTCGCTAATGCGGCTTTCTTCCAGTGTCCTGCACAAGCCCCAGCTCCCTGTTGTAAGGTTAGCATGAGCGAAGGGCCAGGCTATATGCAAGAATACCAAGGTACACTGGGTAGCATATCCCAGGTGGAATATGTAACACAGTGCCTACCCACAGGGAGGACTTATACATATACAATACACATATGACCAGCGAACGTGCTGCATAAGGAAAACTCAGGTATCCAGCCCGCAGGGTGGAATGTTTCAACCTCGGAGATGGCAAGAACAGTCATGCCAAAGGAAAGACACATGCTCGGATGAGACTTACCGTGGAAATAGACATGTGATGGTTGTCCAGATGGGGAACCATGCACATGGAGGCACCTAGCCTAACACGTGGGCTGACCAACCGAGTATGCATCTGGTGTCGGCATCAACAGTGCTGGAGGAACTCAGGGCCTACGGGGAACTCACCTGAGTAAAAAATAGCACACGCATCCAGTCTGAGGAGTGGAATGGGGCAGCAAGCGATGACACCGAGCAGGTCCTACTTACTGGCCACTGGGAGCGAGTACACGAGAGGACACTGGCTCTGTACAGAGATTGTAGAATATCGCGAAAGTATTAGGTGTCACCCAGCCTGCAGCTCTACAGATGTCTGTTTGTGAGGTGCCATACGCTAGAGCCCAGGAGGAGGCAACACTCCGAGTGGAGTGTGCCCTCATCTCTAGGGGGCATGGCAGGCCTTGCACCTGGTATGCCAAGACAATAGCATCCACTAACCAGTGACACAAGCTCTGCTTGGAGAGAACCTTTCCCTTCTGCTGCCCTCTGTAACAGAGCTGGTCTGAGGTCCTGAAATAATCCGCCTCGCCCATGTCAGGAACCTGACGACCAGGTCATGCTGTCCAACCGTCTTAGAATCCAGAAGGTTGTGGAAGGAGACAGCCTTCGTTCCAACCCTTCCTGGAGGAAGGAGAGCACCGGCCCGATCGGGCATCTTCTGGGATCCTCGCAGTGGAAAGAACACCAGGGGACAAAAAGGTTCCACTTGAAAGCATAGGCGTCTCTATGACAAGGCCCTAGTTGAAGTGATGGTAGCCACCACTTGAGGTGGTAGGGCAAAAAGTGCTCTGAGAAAGGAGGTCAGTCCTCAGAGGAATTGACCAGGGAGGGGCTGTCGCCAGGAGCACCAGTTCAGAGAACCAGGTTCAGTTGGGCCAAAACATCACAACCAGAAGGACCTGCTCCTCGTCCACCCTGATTTTGCACAGAACCTGTGCAAGAAGGCTAACTGGGGGAAGCGCATACTTGCATAGGCCCCACGGCCAGGTGTACGTTAATGCATCTGTGCCAAGGGTGCCCTCGTTCAGGGAGTAAAACCAGCAACAATGGGAAGTGTCTAGGGAGGCAAACAGGTCTATCTGTGCGTCACCAAACTGTTCCCAAATCAGCTGAACCATCTGGGGATGGAGTCTCCATTCCCTGGGACATGGCTGCAGTCGTGATAGCTCATCGGCTGCACAATTCAGCTCTCCCGGAATGTGAATGAGAGATGGCGGGGAAGCTGTGACATACGGCGGGAGAGCAGACCACCCTGATGGTCTGAACGGACCAGTACGTGCTTGCCCTTCAGCAACGTCAGAAAATGGTGCAGAGCTAGAGGTACGGCCAGCAACTCAGGTTAATTGACATGCTATAGGCACTGGGGTTCTATCAAGGAGCCCGTGGTGGAGTCATCTGTTGACACAATATATGAAGCAGCCATATGCCCCAGGAGCCTCTGAAACAGTTTCAGTTCAACCGCATTCTTGCCCTCGAATTGAATCAGCAGTGACTGCGCGCACTTGCTTGTAAGCTGTGCATGGCGACAGAGTCGATTTGACTGACAGGGGTCTGGCGACAGAGGGGGGTGAGAGCGGCGAGGCATAGCGTCACACACTGCCGTCCGCACCCTCTAGGGGCTCAGAGGAAGTGGAGTCAGTTCTTTCTTTAACAGTCTTAGTGCCACCACGGCAGGTGGAGGCGCTCTGCAGGCAAAGCTGCATTGCTACAGAGCGCTCCACCAGGGGGACCACAGTGTACCCTTTGGCTGTCGCACCATCGAGGGCAGAGAAGACGGAGGAAGCTGCAGAGCCGTGAAAAGTTAACAGGGACTTCCCGACCTGGTGACTTCCTGATGCACTTCCGGGAAGAATGGCACTTGGGATGGTTGCTGACAGGTGTTAACAGCCACCAGCACGCACCGTCCCCAGGAACCAATTGTCCAGCCTCGAGCTCTCGGGAGAGGACAGCAGATGCCGCTCAAGCACAATGCACTCAGCTGCCCGTCAGCTCTGGATTAGGCTCAGGCAACACCAAATCCCGTAAGTTTGGGAAGACGACCAATTGCTGAGCCGCCCCCCAAACCTCAGATGTACTCCCGAGACAACTGCTCTAAGATCAATGATCAGGTAACAAGAAGGGCGGTGTTAGACAATAGACAGGAGACATGACATCACAAGCACATGACTAGCAACAATTACCAGTCATGTGCTCACACAGAACAAGACAATGGACAATAGGCACCGTCGACATGAAGAAGCGTTTAGCTGTATATGTTAAAATTTTGTACTGTATCAGCATTTCGTCCACACGGATCCGGCGTTTTGGGAGCATGAAACAGATTTTTTTTTAAACCGGGTCCCAGAGTGGATAAATCTGAAAATGACACTTTTGCGTTTACGTGTGTACAGCCAATCTGTATATTTTGTGAAACGTGATGTCATCACACCACGTCTGCCATGGGAAAGACTAGAAAGGGATACAACTACGGGCACTGGGCATGCGCACATTAATATTGTGTCATTTAATGACTGTGTTTGCATTATTGTAAGGGTAGGTTTGGGGCAGGTGTAGGTGTTAATTAAACACATCTGGTAAGTAGCAAATTTATTTATTGTTATTTTATTGTGAGATTTTGCCTCACTTCCTACCATTGCTGTACCCCTTCTAGCCACATCTCTTCTTCTCCATTTTTAGTGTATTTCTGTGGCAGAATTACAGCGCCACATACTGGCCTGGCATGTATACTACATCGTTTTGAATAATTTTTTTATTGCTCTTGTGTGTACGCAGACATTTCTTGAAACAAGGGGAAAAAAAGATTGGATAGGGAAAGCTCTTAATTCTATGTGGCATTGATTCAACAAGGTGCTGAAAGCATTCTTTAGAAATGTTGGCCCATTTTGATAGGATAGCATCTTGCAGTTGATGGAGATTTGTGGGATGCACATCCAGAGCACGAAACTCCCGTTCCACCACATCCCAAAGATGCTCTATTGGGTTGAGATCTGGTGACTGTGGGGGCCATTTTAGTACAGTGAACTCATTGTCATGTTCAAGAAACCAATGTGAAATGATTTGAGCTTTGTGACATTATCCTGCTGAAAGTAGCCATCAGGGGATGGGTACATGGTGGTCATAAAGGGATGGACATGGTCAGAAAAACTGCTCAGGTAGGCCGTGGCATTTAAACGATGCCCAAATGGCACTAAGGGGCCTAAAGTGTGCCAAGAAAACATCCCCCACACCATTACACCACCGCCACCAGCCTGCACAGTGGTAACAAGGCATGATGGATCCATGTTCTCATTCTGTTTACGCCAAATTCTGACTCTACCATCTGAACGTCTCAACAGAAATCGAGACTCATCAGACCAGGCAACATTTTTCCAGTCTTCAACTGTCCAATTTTGGTGAGCTTGTGCAAATTGTAGCCTTTTTCCTATTTGTAGTGGAGATGGTACCCGGTGGGGTCTTCTGCTGTTGTAGCCCATCCGCCTCAGGCTTGTGCGTGTTAACAGTTCAGGAGATTGTCTTGACCAGGACCACACCCCTAAATGCATTGAAGCAACTGCCATGGTTGATTAGATAATTGCATTAATGAGAAATTGAACACAGGTGTTCCTAATAATCCTTTAGGTGAGTGTATATATGTATATAGACAGGAGACATGACATCACAAGCACATGACTAGCAACAATTACCAGTCATGTGCTCACACAGAACATATTGAACCCCCCCCCCCCCCCCCCATATTGAACCACTGTACTCACATGAACTGATTTAAGTATGTTTTTAGTACATTAATGGATCTTGAGAGAGGAAATGTCATTGCTGGCTATACAGGCCTCATTGAGCCATTGGATTTCAACAAAAATTTGGGTTCTGAAGATTAACGAAGGTCTTACAGGTGTGGAACAGAATGAAGGGGAGTAATAAATGACATTATTTTTATTTTTGGGTGAACTAACCCTTTAAACTGTCGCTGAATCATTAACATAAGAGTCTGAATCATTAATGTTAAGTTAATGTTGATAAACCAATTGTATGTTTCATTCCTGCACAGGAACACATGATGGCATGCATGCTGCAATATTAGTATGTGTCAATTTTTCAGGGTTTGACCTCTGAGAAGTGTTTCCAAGTTAAAAAAAAAAACAAAAAACAAAAACAAAAACAAATCTCCAAAATACCAACACATTTCCATCTGCTTTACAGTACCCACATGCAACACAATAGTATTCAAACATTTGACATATCAGTATTAATGTAAGATATCAAAGCAAGAGGCATCTGCAAAAAATGGTGCGGTATGAAGCCAAACCCTTTTGTTAAATGTTTTGGTTAAAAAAAAAAAAAAAACTGTTTATCTTTCTTTAAAAGTAATACCACTTTTCTAATATTTATTAAAATTCTTACACGTATGGCTAGTGTGTCCAAATGCATATTTTGGGTTACTGTATTATGATTGTGATTGAAAAGCCTCAAAACCTCTTTGTTTATGTGGACCTGGCCACTGACCTTTCATTCAGACAGTGCCTTTGCATCTTTGTTAGTTTGACCAATTCATGTACTAACTTCAGGCAGAAACTAATAATCTAAGGTCACCTTTGTGTCTATTTGGTATTTCCCATAGGTAAATAATCCTTTGGGTCCTGTTAACACCTGTTCTGTATTCAGAGTTCTGCTGCAGTGACAATCCTCTAGTGATCTGTTCATTAAGGGTGTGAAGCAAACAAACATCCACAATACACTGATGTTTCATTGTGCCCAGCAGTCTGCAAGTTTGTTTTGACAAGAAAATTGAGATGTTGGTGAATTGTTGGTTAAAAGTATTCTGACTGGATCATCAGTGTTGTTGATTAAGTCAGCGCTGTTTCACCTGGCTTTAACTAAAAGCTTGTACCGGAGACCGAACTCGAACACTTCTCACTGGCTGTTTAATGGTCGTGTGATAGAGACACTCAGCTAGTAAACACATTTGTGAGTTGCGCGCTGTGCAGTCCTTTTTTTCCCCGCTTTTGACGTGTTAATGTTTCCCTGTCCTACAATCTAGTATTGCCACTTGGTGTTGACATTGTGAAACTGCACTATATTGATGAGCATTTCTGGTAACCAATTCCGCTGTGATAAAGCACCTATCATGGCCTTTCATCGTTTAAGCTACATCATTAGCATATGGCCTTTTGCATGGCTTATCATGGCCTTTCGTATAGCACAGATTATCAGGACCCTTCGCAAAGCACAGCCTATTGTGGCCATCAGGTAAGACTGACTATTATTGTTTTATGTAACCTGGCCTTTAGTGGCCCTTCACATAATTGGCCTATTATGTCCTTTAATCATTTAATTGGCATTTCAAGGCCCTTCGCATAGCACGGCCTGTTGTGGCCCGTCGCATAGCATGGCCTATTGTGACCATCAGGTAAGATTGACTATTATTATTTCATGAAACTTGGCCTTTATTGGCCCTTGTGGCAGAGGGGGCGTGGTTTAGCGAGGTCTGCATGGAGAGAGTGGCGGTGAGTAAGTAGGTCAAGTTCAAATGATGAACACCTATGTTTGATTACAGTGATTGGTGTGGAGAGACGGTATAAAAACAAGAGGGAAATCAACAATGGAGGAGAGAGAGACTGGGAACTCGTGTGGACACTGGGAGCTGGAAAGCTGAGTGAACAGATTGTTGGAAACAAGTTATATAGTTCTGAGTTATTGAGAGCGCAACGTTTACTTTGTGTTGGACAAAGAGTTCTGAATAAAAGCACAATGTCACAGGTCGGGGTGGGCCAAATCAGGCTGCACACACCCCTAAGACCCGTACCACCCTTGGGGAGTCGGACAGAGGCCAGGCAAGGATGACAGACAACCAGACTTCCAATAACAGTATTTATTAAGTATAAAAGATGGGTGGTAGGGGGGATCTAAAATAGGGAGTCTTCTGGGCAGG